>JAXCHB010000280.1:1800000-2080000 GCA_036926305.1 Uropetala carovei
TCCGCTAGTAGTAGATAAATATGAGACAATTTGTTTACCAAACGATCATCGTATCAGAAAAGTATTCTTAATCGCAATAGCTGAGACCAAATTAACTAAGGAAACGTGACACCTCAAGCCTATACTTAGTGATATTTTTGATTCACCAAGGTTGAAAGAAACATTTATTTTACAAGTAAATCGTTTAAATATGAACACAGGGAAAAAGCTTTCCAAGTTGCTTAATGTATAATGGAAAATGGCCGATATTTCTCATTAGTTCTTGGAGATAATTTGTCACACCTAAGTATATTCTTCTTAACTGTAGGGTATTATGCCAAAAGGAATACCAACAGAGAGGAGGATTGATTTAAATAGTTATTTAATAGTTGTTTATTAGAAAATTATCCAGAAAGATGACAAGACAACTCGCTAAAAATTCATTCCTATCTCTTAGAATCTCATGACTCATACATCTAAGAGTATGGAGGAGCTGCATTCCATGAATCATGGCTTAAATGTTTTTCGAAACAAAATAGAAACTCGCGTCAAGGTTCTTTAGATCGCAATAGCAAAGGTTTCTCTAATTTTTCACTCGTTATAATGAAACATTGCTGGCCTAAGTAGAGGGGTGGTTGGCGTGTCTATCTCCCAATGCAAGGGTCGGCTGTTCGAATCCTGCCGAGTACGTGGTTGTATGCGCTTGCCATAAATCTGTTATAACGTATGTAATTGAGCAAACCTGTTTAAATACAATTATATTAAAATTATTAAAATGTATGTATTTGTGAAAACCTTTTAAAATAAAATATTATTAAAATGAGAATATTTGCTTAAAATATTCTCATTTAAAATTAAAATTACCAGAGGATTTTGTTCAAAAGCTCGTACCGCATGAGATACCTTTTCAATAGAGCTTTGGTAATCATTTCTTACAAAGTAAACTAGAAATAAAGACGATCAAAATTATTCAAAAACCGAAAGCTAGTCATTCACTTAAAGAAGACATTAATTTTTCTCGATTTTTTCCGTCTCTCTCTCTCTCCCCTAACATTCAAATATACTTTTTTAAAGTATGGACGTCTTCGGGTGAGAAATTTGGAGGATTTGTAGTCATATAACTGTTTTGCCCGCCTAATACATTTTATATAGAATTACAGTTCCGATACCGAAAGCGTTGAATAAAACGGGAAATGGTCGCGACGAAGCACCTTACAACTGGTCTTTTTCCGTGTGCATAACCTAATATACTATCTGTAGTAACTCCTTCCGAGATCCATTCCCGGAAAGGAGACGTACGCGACGCGAAAGTCGCTCGGTCCCTGCGACCAAGAATGCCAATGAGATTCAGCCACAATTGCAGGAGCGAGCTACGACTGCGGAATGCGATTTGTAACCAGAGCGTATAAGAAAAGGGCATTTAGCTACGATTTCTCTAGTTTCTCCTAAAATTGCCGTTTAAAAAAATATAGCTATCTTTTTCCGTAAAGCACGTAGCGTATATTTTACACGCGCATGCGTTGTTATGATGAACTAAACGAATCGAGTGCGGCGATTCTAAATATCATTACGTCTAAACACTAGCTTAATTCAAGAGTAGTCAAAATAGATGCGTCGCAATCGATATTTTTTCGAAGTACAAAATGTAAGTAGCGGAAACGATACGGATCATTTTTAATCTCACGTTCCAACGGCACGTTTTTATTCTGGACCGTTAACATTTATATCGAGCGATTTGACCCAGGAGATTTTCCAAACAAAAACTGCAAAGAAGGGACGCTTTTTTTTTGGAATAGCCATGACCTACATTGGACAGGGATAATGAGGACCGTTTCAATGCTTCGAGGTGAATCTTTGTTTGGGAAGTTGAATTCATCTCCGATTCAAGGCCGCAATTATCCCTATGATTGTTGCTTAGCGATACGAAATAGAGAGAGAAAGATAGACATCCCTTCGGGTGAATCGCATTCGCAGGCCTCGAGTTTGCATAGTTAGAAGATTTCGAGCGTCTCGCAAGCTGGTATGTATCAGCGGTCTTTAGTTCGGGAGCGCTGCCAGAGATGTCGCCACTCGAGTCTTCATTTGACCAGGGTAAACAGCTCACTCCGACTCCCATGTTTCAGAGACCATTTGTTAGATCGTTTGCGCATAAGTTTTAACTTACTTGCATCTACCAATTTGTGGCGATGGAATTAAAACAGGTTAATACTAAATGCGGTCAACCCGCGTGTCGGCACATGGAGTTGGTATGGTATGACGAATAGTGGATTCGCGATGTTTAATTGGGAAAGTTAAACATAACATTTTAACGCTAAAAATGGTCAAACAGAATGTTTATGGATGTTCGTGAGTAAACTCTTATCCAAACCTCCGATTGAATCGCAAATCCAAATCAGGTTCCTGGCGTAAAATCACGTAAGAGGTATTCCATTTCCTATTATAAAACGAATTCCCAAATCCGGCAATATCGGGATTTGTAGGCTGCTGGATTTTTGATTTTTGCTGGGTTTTGGATCATATATATATTTCTGATTTTCTCAGATAAGTTTTTCTTGAATTTTACGAACATAATATTTTCTGTTCAGTAATAAAGCTTTCTTGTTAAAATCCCTCAATGAAATAAATCATTAGCACATTCGAGCAATGTTAGACTATATTTCACTCTGTTGGCGCAGTATTGTCCTTTCGTGGAATATCGGTATTATATTCCATGATATGTTTAAAGTTTTCATCATCAACTTCTTTTGCAAATTCATCAACATATTTTTCGGCAGCATATACTTTTAGCTGCTAAATCCCGTGTGGTCTCTTTAATCTCCTGACCCAGCCAGTAGAACAATAACACGGTGTTTAAATCTTCTTGTCGTTGTGGAAAATTTGTGCTTGGGCCAACAGCAGAGTCACAAAACAAGCCTAGTGCCGAATTCAAGAAAACTTTGTTTGCCGCAAATTGAACAGAATTTTTGAATGGAAAATTTTGTAAAATATCCTGATTTCAGATACTTCCGCATTTTGGACTTCCTGTGATGGGAAATTAACAGGAAATAAAATCTGATGTGGCCAACACGACTTTCTCCATATTTGGGGTATAGATATTTAAATTATTATGAATATCATTATAAGGCAAAATTATTATTTCGTATCGTAGAAGAATACAGTCTTCCTTATTTCCGTAAATTAGGTATATTTTGAATATGTTTACAGAATTCACCGCTACATGGTGGCGGCGCTGTATACTGGAAATTAAGAAAAAGTTGATTATCTCCGAAATGGATGGTTTTACGAAAATTTGTTTCAAACAAAACCTGGATGAATTATTATTCTCTACTACTTTGGTCCTCACGAAGATTACCAATAACGACGCTTTTAAGGAGATATTTGACGGAAACCGAAAAAACCGATTATTTATAAATAATTCCTAAACAATAACTGATATGGAAAATTGTTTCAAATGAAAGTTGTAGAAAATTGAGTTCTCTATAACAATTGTATCGAATTGTATATACAATAATGATGTTTTAACGAAGAAATATCGCAAAAACCGAATCGGGTTTCGAATAAACCTCGACTTCCGGTTAACCGTTATTGTCCAAAAACTAATCAGTTCTTTGTGTTCATGCTAAAGTGTTATATATGAAATATGGTAACGATATGGCAAGTACTTTTTGAGTTAGAGCGCTCAAAATTACACACACACAGACACAGACATTCCGAAAATAGTATAAACGTGTTCTAGGGACCTCAAAACGTGTATTTCCGTTGAAATCTCGAAGTCGATCTTTTTCGTGATCACAATACTTTCACATACTACGTGTGGAGAAAGTAATAAATTCGACTCTGCTTAAGTTCCAGTCATAGACGTTCGACAGCATACTACGCAAATTTTCAAAGCGTCGAAAGGGATGCATAAGATAAAGGATAAAAAAATGAAACTCGATCAAGAATATACTTTCACTTTTAAAAACTGCTTTTTAAGCAGCGAAATGAAAGTCGCCTTCGTTACATCAGCTACCTTCGAAATTTTATTTTGTTAGACGGATCGAAAGTTTAGCATCGTTTAAAAATCGAAGTACGATCCATCCGCAAGCCGCATGCCTCCTCTCAACCCCTCCTCCCCCCCGTCTCTTCTCTTCCCTCCCTCCACTTCCCCTTCTCTCCTTCACCTCAGCGCGCACCGCCGCGAAACCGCGCCTCTCGGGAATCGAAGCCCGCCTCGTCGGTTTGACTCGAGGTTAACGATCGCCTCCGAGTGATCGATGGCGGAGTTCTGCCTATGTATACTATATCTCTGCTGCTTTCCACCGAATGTTCCCCACTTTGAAATATAGCGCTGTTCGCTCGACGACCGGATGTTTCATAACCGAAGCCGTCGCACACTTTCTCGACGTGGACATAATTCCGCGTTTGTGAGTCATTAATTTTACTCGCACTTCTTTAAGCGCTGGTTTGCCGTGACGGGCGTGACAACGCAGTGCGTCAATCGCTTTCTGCACTTCTTAGTTGCATCTCGGTGCAGTGAATCAGCCCCGTCGACAAATCAATGCAAAAGAGTCACGCTCTATTTAAAAAAGCGCAAACGTTTTTCTCGTAAATTGTGATTTAGATAATTAAAAAAAAAGAATTCAGCACGTGCGAAAACATAGTCCTAAGTATTAAAATTTAAAATTAATCTTTAGTACATGGAACGTGTTACGCAATAAAAATAAAATAAAAATATATTATTAGGATAACAAAGAATCCAATGTCGGCGAATCACCACTGAGGACGGCTACTTTGTGGTCGAGATGCTCATATTGTTCCCCAATCCGTGTTTGGCTATTGGATCCATCGAAATTATCGCAAGTGGAATAGCTGAATAAGTCTCAAATGGCTTCTTTCGTTAAACGGAAAGCGTAACTCAATGTGATTTAAAACTCTCAAGTATGAATTTTAGGATATGATGTTCGATTCGAATAGCTTGTTACTTCATAAAAATTGATTATTAATAGAAAGCTATTATTATTTCGTTAAGTGAAATCACTTAACGAAATAATAATAGCTTTCTATTTTGTAAAAATACTTTCCTCGTGTTCAGAACGTACCTATTTAACGAGATACATTGTCGAAACGATTTTATGTGGTAGATTGGGAAGGAAAGGAAAAAACCTAAAACTGCTATCAAACCAGGAAAAGACATCGCTAGCCGTTCGAGATAGCTTTGGAACGACTTGTAATATCTCGCTGTTTTCCGCCTCGTCCGAGCGAATGTCTTCACGTTGCTTTCGAGAGCTACTTATCATTCTATTCGCATTTTTTACATTCAAAATTGCACGTACCGAGAGCGGCAGTCATTTCTCTCTCTCTCCATCGCAAGAGAGCGCTCACTCACTCACGCGTTTTTGTTAAAGAGCGAGCAAAAATCGTTCCGATTGAGCTGCGGGCGTTTTTATTTTACTACAAACGTAACGACTCTTTTGTGATCGTTGCGGGCACGTAATTCGCCTTAAATCGCTCAAAATACTCGTATTTATTTACGTTTCGTAACGCCAGATGCTCTTCTTTTGTCTGACCCTCCGACCGGTTAGCGCCCGCATGCTGGTATGATTGATTTGAGTCTTTTGAAATTTTCAGCGAGCACGGCCTTATATAACAGGTTAATTGTTTTTTATTTCCGATAAATCCAATTATAGCATTTTAAATTATCTAATTATCTGAAGGGCCAAATAAATAATTGGAGTAAAAATTAACGATGTACACTTTTCCCTCGTTATAAAAAAATTAGCGTAGACATTATTTCTATAAGAAACGTTATATCACTGTCAGGGACGGTCTGACACTCCTGTCTATTCTGCAAAATCAGCACCGCACTCAAAATAAAGGAAAAAATAACTTTGCTCCATATTTCCTCTAAATAGCAATGTATTTACATTATCCAGGTTTCAATATCATACAATCATCACCGGATGCATAGTTTTCTATTCCATTTGTGCAATATGTAGAAGAGTATGAAATACACGCCAGGAAAAAACTTGTTTCAAGCGGGTTATAGATTTCGTATATCGATTTTTTTGTTAATCATACCGAACGGAGCGACGAAATCGCGTTTTTTATAAAAATTATTACCGATATTTTAAAATAATTTTGTAGTATCTCTCAACCGGAAATGTAGTATTCAGTAGAATTTAAGCTCACACAGGGTTGATAAAATTTTATCACTATATTTTATACTCTAAATTTATTTTACCGAAACTTTATTTGAGGACCGAGTCTCTCGTAATCTCACTGCAGCACTTCAAATCAACAACCCCTTAGATTCCTCCAACAATCTCACTTCTCATACTTATGCTGGCAATTACTGGTCGTCTAATTTCTTCCCTAGCTGACGTCACTATGATCAATTCTCCTCCCGCAAATATTCTTCCTCAAAGAGCGCGGCGAGCAGTCTTATTTCCCTCCCTTCTCCTAATACGTACCCATTCCCCACCCAATCCACCACAGCTTCTCTTTCTTCGTAGGACGACCCTTATAAAGGGGTCACTGGGTCGCCATACTCCGCCATAAGAACCGGATCTCTGTAGATGTCCTCTCTCTCTTATCTTTCTCTCGCCCCTCGCTTCTTTTTCCCTGACCCGTGCACCCTCTCTTATTCCCTTGCTCCTACTCATCGGAGACAACTGCTCACTTCTCCGGACATTCACTTCCGAAATTCGCGCTTACGCCACTGGGGAGGGAGGGGTGAGGGGGTCCCCACCCACCCACCCCTCCCTCCCCGTCCACTTCCTCTCCTCCCTTCCCCTCCTATCGTCACCTCATTCTTTCCTCCTTCCTTCTGAATGACTTACGTAGCTGGACCATTCCGATCGGTGATTTAGAAACGCTCCGAGACTTAAGAAACGGGCTTATTACCCTCCTTTTTTTCGTTTGAATTTCTTAGCAGTGAAATGTAAGTTCGCTTCAAGTTTGATTTTTTGGTATTTCTTATCCGGGTACTGTCCTGTTATACCCCCACAAATAAACTGTCCCATAAAAACATTATCGCTAAGGAAACGTTAAATAAATAAGAAACATAGTAACGTGGAGATGAACTTCCAAGCACTGATACTTAAATATCAGACCTGATTGGCCGGTCTCGACATTTACAAACCCAATCACCGGACAACGGGGAGGGATACTTTGGTTCCGGGCGAGGCGAAGGGCGCAGTAACGCCCGGAGACGACTACCTATTAAAACAAAGCGAGCCGAAGGCTCGTCAATATATCCTTCCATTTGCGGCGCAACAGTCAAGTGGATATAACATTGAAAGGATATACTGGCAAGCCTTCGGCTCGCTTTGTTTTAATGGGTAGTCGTCTCCGGGCGCTACCGCGCCCTTCGCCTCGCCCGGAACCGAAGTATCCCTTCCCGTTGTCCGGTGATTGGGTTTGTAAATGTCGAGACCGGCCAATCAGGTCTGATATTAACTCGATCTACAAATAAAACGTAGTTCCCTCAATTGTGAATCGTGACCCTAGCAATGTGATAATGTTTTTATGGAAGTTTATTTGTGGGGGTATAACAGGACAGTACCCTTATCCGCGATTGTGTTCTTTGCGAAACATTGATTTAAATACGTCAATCGCTTTTTCGTTTGGTTCGAAACAGGTAGATGTGAGCTATTTGCATTGATCTGGCGTTCAGGGATTCGGAAACGAGACTTTCGGCTCTAGAGCATGTTGGTTCGAATGAAAGTCAAATAAAGATGGCCGATATAATTCATTTCTCCGTGAGTGAAACAGCAGTGAGAATAACGTGGTCTTATTATTCTTAGGTCCTCAGTTTTCGAAAATAGAATATTTAATTTCCGGAAGTAACTCGTGGCTTTCTCCCTTAGTGATCTCGCTAGTTTCTCGTGTGCTAAAATTTAAAATTTTATAAGATGATAAATCTTTTTAAAAGCTTCAAAACTGTCTTTTTCGTGGATCCGAGTTGAAATGTGTACCAGTGAAACAAATTTTAACTGCAATGAAGTTTTACGAGGAATACCTCCATATATTCGAGCCAAGGCGATATTAATTTCAATACCAACAATTGTGCCAATTATCTAGCTCTAAATTTTACAAATGTCGCAGTTTACGTTTAAGGATTTTATATATATTAAATAAATAACAAAAGCTTTCAACATTGTACGTTGTTGTACCACCTCATTTCTATATCAAATAATAATTTTTAAAAGAATTAATTCATGCACCAAGTGACTCCGATTCAATAACTTTGGGACTGTATGCAAATATATTATTTTTCAGTGACATTAAATTCATTTATATCACATCTCATGTTAGACTAAAATGTTATTGTTTTAGGATATTTCGACGCATCAGATTAATTTATCCGCCATTTAAACTAAATTTAGGAAGCGCATGTCGAAGTACGAAAGTTCTATAGTTCCTTCTCGTGGTTGCGGTGCCTGTGGATGAAACACAGGGAAGTTGAGTTTTACTCCGGCGACTTTGAGAATGAAATCGCATTCTTGCTCTAACGGCCTCAAAAGAGCAAATCAGAGCGTGAAAACGTAACGAAAGGGCAAAATGTTTTCATTTACTCGGAATAGCAACGCCTCTCCATTTTTGCAATCTCGTCGGTTAAATTTGTGTTCGCAAAAGCAGTTTTGAATTTATTCGTTCTTACAATCCATCGTTATAGAGATTCTATTCATTTTGCCTATAAACGAGCCACGCTCTATAATTGACTTTTGACTCCTGAATGACGACACAAAAAAGATATTATATCTGTGCGTGAGCAGAGATTATCAAACTCCACCCTGACGGGCAAAGCGTTGTGATTTTAAGTGCTGCTAATGCATTATTTGTATCATATGACTGGAGCAGGTGTTTTTGGACACTACATATAATAAGAGCAAAGAATTACCAGTATTCGAGTGCAAGTCTCTACCTTTTTAAATATACCATGCGTTCTATATTCTCATATCAGTAGAATGAAGTTATAATATGGCTCGTTAAAATCTCGGCGATGTCGCTATCGATAGCCCTCCAAAAATGACCTTTAATAAGGTAAAGACTCATTATGACACTAGTAAGAAAGATGAAAAAAATGTCATAAAATGGTCTGCGTTTAGAGAATCCATTCCCTTAAAAAAAACTTCGATAGAGTTACACAGGCGCTTTATCGATATCCACGAATGTAAGAAATCGACGTTTTGTTTCCCGGAGAGGGATTCGAACCGGCAACCCCTCGCACAAGAAGTCATACGATGTCCGTCGCCAAGGACGATGCGGGGAATATTCAGGCCAATCACTCCGGATAATGCGGCTTGACGCAACGAAGGGCCCGCGCAACTCGACCCCTTCGCGTCCGTCGCTTTTCCTGCGTCCTTAAATCGCCGCAGCGACGCTAGAGATGTTCAGAAGGAAAGAGAGAGAGAGAGAGGAATGGAGATGGCGAAGAATTGACCCCTTCGCCCCGCTCACTCGTGCATCCTAATGCGTGCTATCCGATCGGTGCACGACGCAAGAGAGGCCGGAAACAATCGCCAACGGTTGCTATAGTGCTGTTATCGAGCACGAGTTTAACGCGACGAAGGGGTCGAATCCATTGGGCGTTTTCTTTCTTTCTCTAGACGTTATCCTTTGTCTACTTCCGCCGCATTCCCTAACCATCTCATCAAGCGCGTCGCAACAGTTAAAACGGGAATCGGACGGGACAGTACGATGGAGAATACGATTTGAACGCCGCCGCGGTGTCTGCCGGGAAGCCGGCGACACGACGAAGGAACCAAAAGGAGAAAGGGATCTTATAGGAGTGGTCGAGAGGGTGTGAGGAGAGGGAGTGGGGTGAGTGAGGTGGGAGCCCTTGGGACGGGGGTGGTTTACAGGAGACACATAACCAACCAAGCGTTTACACCCGACTTTCGAAATACCACTGGGAACCGCGCCTTTCCCCTGCCAGTTGGTTTTGGGGTGGGGGTGGAGGAGGTAAGGGAAGGGGGCAGATCGGTCGTCAGAGCGTCGTCCACTCTGTCTGCCTCGAATTCGATATGTCTCACTCAGAAAGCGAAATCCTCCACATTTGGCGAAAAGCGACCGATAAGTATCGTTCTCTGGACTACTGTCGGTCTCTCCGGTTTAAAAAGAAAAAGACGAGTAAGAGCGATAGTTTGGAATAATGGAAACTATTTTAAAACTCTTTTGTTTTGTACCGGAACGAGGAAGCTAATGAAATTATGCATCGCAAATATCAAACATTTGAAATTTACTCGATCGGATTCCGCAAACTTGCACGCATATCTGCTTGCATATGCCTTGAAAATCAATTGATCAGCAATCTAGACTGAGCTAATTGGATCGTGAAACGAATGACATTATTAGTTTTGCGGCGTGAAAATCTCATCGAATTCGAGATTCAATTTTGTGTTTCGGTTGGGTAAGACGTGCTCGCTACATACTGCATCAAAGAGCAGGATTGCATTTGGGTTATAGAAAATGGTAGTTTTAAAAGCTGTTATGAGCGATTTCGCCAAAAGAGATGGGAATTTCTCATTGTTAAAGCTTGCCTAATATATTTTTATTGTTCCTCTTGCCCCAAGCAAACTCTACTGGAACAGTTATGATCTGTTTCTGTCGTTTATGCAACTAAAAGTAATTCATTAGTTAAAAAAGGAAGACTGTCTTTGAAATATAACCATGTTTAAAACAACAAGGCTCGTAGTTGATGTTCTTTTTAAAAAATAGTTAACATTTGTGGAAGGTGTTTCTTGGTAAAATTAGCAATAAACGGCTAAATGTTATTTATGAATATATACCTTTCATGGAATATCTTGAATTGTGGAATAAATTAAATCGAATTAAGGACAACACAAACGAAGTATAACATTAAATATTGATGAGAGTTTAACATCAATAAAGGTGTAAAAATAAATTATCGAGCTCATCGCATTAACCCAACAGATTACAGGTGTAACGGGTTTAGCTGTAACACGAATTCGTAAATCAGCCGAGGGTTTTAGGGGTAACTCACCGGCTCCTATAGATTACTCAGAAACGTGACTGTTGAATTACTTTAGAAGACGGCTATCTTTTCATCCGAGTGAGCATCTGGTTTACTCAGCCGATTTCCGTCAACAGGAGTTCACCCAGATTGCATCGTAATCTCTTCATACTAAATCGAGAAGGATGAAGTCAATGTATTAATCTGTCTTTTTAAATCCATGGAGTACATTAAGTCCATGTAAACAAAATTGATGACGCTAGAGGAAAATCTATTAAAACTAGTGTAATTCCTGTTGAAATATCAAAGGAAGAATTATGGATAGATTGATTATTAATGTTTGCATTTAAAATGATTAATAGCACACTATTACATATGAAATATTTCGTCATATATTACATTTCTAGTGAATATTCTGCTGTCGTTTAGTAAATGCCTTTGGTTTTTATTTTCGGCTATAAAATTCTGATATTCTTCTCCCTCCTTGTTCTCGTCAATGCTACATATAATTGTCGGTGTGCAAAGACCGGGAAATAATTATATGGGGGCCAGTTCCGTATTGCCCCCCACTCGGTTTCTATGGATAAGTCACCCACGTCCGCATCACCAAGGTACCGAGGATATTGATAAGCCTTCGGCTGGCTATGTTTTAATGCGTAGTCGGCTCCGGGCGCTACCGCGCCCTTCGCCTCGCCCGGAACCAAAGAAACCCTCCACGTTGTCCGGAGACTGGGTTTGTAAATGATGAGACAGGCCAATCAGTTTCTTGTCCGGAGATTGGGTTTGTAAAATTGAGATCGATATTTGTTTATAGTTACGTAAATAGTAACCCCCCTCCCCCGAGTGGGGAGCAATACGGAACTGTAGCCATTATATGTATACATATATAACGTAGGGAAAATAATTAAATTTCGTACACTTAATGTTATGATTGTTTTAAAATTGCACTCTTTACTTGCGAAGAAAGAAAGCTTACTCGAATCCTCAATAATGTTCTCCGTCGTTATGTAAATAAAACTCTTTAAAAGATATAAATTAAAAACTAATTAATCAATCAGCGGAATAATTTCTTTGAATACTACTATCTGAACAAAAACAAATCACCAATTTATTTCAACATTGTAAACTGTTCTCTTGACGATTGAATGGATCATTGTATTGGAGATCCTTATTGGCAAAAAATAAACTAATTTTTATCGTAGAAACCGTTACATAAACAAACATAAGTGTTTATTATATATTCCCGTCGTTTTCTCCGAAAGAAAGGTGAGTTGTTGACGAACATGTGGCGCCGACTTATCGGGCAGAATGAGAACTACATTTCGCTGTCGGCCATCTTGCGTACCTTACAGAACAACGTTTTTATATTATAAGATGAAAACATACGTCTAATGTGTGGTGCTATACTGAAAATGTTAAAATTACCGTGACTTGAACCCGGATTTTCCATTTACAGAATGGTGGATCGTAAGTTAATTAAGCTTTGACTCGAAGTGGATAGTTAGTTACAGCAACCATCCGGCTAACTACAGATCCGGGTCAGAGACCGGATCATGTTGGAATCATTTTCTCAGTTTAAAGTTTGGAGGAATCATTAGCGACATTAACGTTACTGAAGAAAAAAGAATTTATTCTCTTACAAGTTTGGTTGTTTGTAAAAATATCTTTTACTTGAAAATGGACATTGATAATTGATAAATGGTATATAGAAATAAAAAGGGAACGAGAAAAAGTCCTGAACAGAACAGCAAATTCAGAGCTCATTTATAAATAGCTATTTCTTACCTATCATAAGAAAGATATAGTTGTCTAAATAAGGCCAAATTTACTCATATAATAATAGTTAAAGTTGTCGATATTTTTACGGTAAATATCCTCGAACTGGATTTAGTACTAGTAACGCTAATCGATCAGAGTATTGATCAACATTGCAAAATAGTTAAAACCATATTCCACCCAGGATGGAACATCATTGATAGTTCTTTTTTTTAGAGTATACTAGCGATGAATTACTAATGATTACAACTACTTTATATGTGAAATGCGATTTAAGACATTATCATAGAAAAAAATCTCTCAGAAGCAAGTTCATTTCCATTCATATTTTCTCAAATAGATTCCTAAGTGGGACATTTAAAAAATAAAATTTATAGCCGCATAAGCATAAAATAATATAGATAATTTGTTTCAGTCCTAGCAAAAGAAAGTCGGTATTTTTCATGTAGACCAAATGAATTTATACCTAGCACACTTGCTTCAAAAATAATTTTTCCGCAGGTTTAAGAAGCCATTAAATATTCAGTTCCGGTCTGGATAAGTACATACCGACGGGAAAATGAGAAAAAAACGCGACTTGCGAGCAGACACCGATGAGAAAATGACACCGTCCTCGCTCGCTCACCCAAGCCAATTGTGAAAACGATACTTGGTGTGCTGCCATGGAAAATTTTAAGAGAAGTACACGCACTCGAAACGAGTCTCTTCTTTCGATTCTTTTCGCGATCTGTTCCTTTTACGAGTCGCCCCTTTTGCGACTGGAGGATCGGGGGAGGAGCAGTGGGGGGCGAAGGGGCTCGCGCGTGCTCTGCGTGTTCCGCAAAATCGTTGCTCATCCCGTGCGCCATTCAGGGAAAGTGTGCGCGAAGGACCCCACACCGTCCCTCCACCTTCCTCCTCCCCCTTTCCCGTCCGATTCCACGATCGAGCGGGGGCGGATCTTCCCGAGGCAGCCGCGGAGGGAGGCGGGAAAGAGAGAAGCCCGCACTCTCGATATCGGTTTTATCCCTTTTACTTTCGAATCGAGAGCACACGTGCATTCAACCGCCCCTTCCTTCCCCTCTCCCCCTTCCTCCCACGTGCCTTTCACCTCCCATAATAAACCTTCATATACACCCGCACACACAAATATGCGTGTAAGTCCGGTGCCGCGTGTTTCGTGCCCTCTCTCTCTTCCTGCGGGCGTGACGCGACCGAGTCCTTCGTGCAAGGTCGTCGAACTGCCTTCCTGGACGGTGGACCGTGGTGGTCTTAAGGGGAGGACGGTGGAAACGCACCGCCGTACCCACGTCCCGTTTCGTTGGGCTTCTGGCGGGAGACGGGAGCTCTCGGTGAGACTGCAACCGCTGTGCTATTTTTTATTTCGATCGGATTTTTCGGCTCTGCGCAGAAGAGGGCTTAAGACCCGCGTTTCGTCGCGATTTGTGTTTCAGTTGCCTACGAATAGTGGTCTGATTAGGTATTCTAAAATTCTTTTGCGTGCATGCAGTGCGGTGAGGAAATCATGCATGCGAACTGGCGATGCGTGAAGAAGGTTGTGTAATGAGAAAGAGCGCGATTAATCAGAGGAAGTTCTCTCTCTTCCGATCCCACCTGGTGTGTGTTGATGTCACTGTGTTGTTCTGTATTTAAATTATGCAATTGATTGATTGAAATGAAGTAGCCAATGGACATGATTTTAAATTTGAAAAAATGTTCATTTAATGCGAGGATGAGCTATGATGCTATCTCGGGACGCCAATAACTCTGAGACGAGTTTCACAGTCGCAAATTGGACGCTGTATGCCACTGAAGATTGTTTCTTACGAACTTAAATTTTTTTCGTTAAAGCTTACTAAATGCGAAACTTGGACTGAATCCACATTCTCTCAAAAAAACATATCTGTTTAAGAAAATTAGATCGATTATATCCAGTTTTGCTTACTTTAAAATGGAAATACTCGTGTAAAATCGTGCCTCAACAAAAGGTATATAATATTAATGCAACTGTCAGATAGAAAAATTTGATAGTATCTACAGAAATTTTCCCCATTCCCGGATAATAAGATTGGCTCACCATAAACTAAATCTTTTAAGAATGAAATTTTTATTTTATTTTCAGGATAAAGAGTACACTGAAAGATTTAACGAGCAGGATCTACTTATGTAAGATATAAAATAATATTTATTATAAGGCTTCGATTAATAATCATCTGATATTTTTTAATTATTATTTAAAATGCAGAAAGTGGAGAGTCATAAATATTTTTATCATGCGAGAAAACGATCGTGACTAAATATTAAACGCGGCCGAAATAATCCTTTCCCTTTCGTCTCTTTTCCTCTCCAAGTATTCATTCATAAATCGAACACCAAAAAAGGTCCTTTAACTTGCTAGTCCCCAGGTACACCTAATGACATCTCACAATCAGTTTTCGACATTTATGTCCACTAAAAGATCTTCATCGTGATTAACTGATATCATTAGCAGCGTATGCCGGTCTATAAAATCACCTGCGCGAGCATGCGCACAGAATTCACAAAAATGAATAACGGAGATGTCGAGAGAGGGCGTCGCGATGCGGAGTTCGATGGCTCTCCACTCATTCAATTCACCCCTCCTTTCTCTATCTTCGACCCCGAATAGAGCTTTACGTAGTCCTTTTTTCCTTCCTTCCACCTACGATTCGTCAGGTTAAGCCTTGGTTAAAGATGTTCATATGCGGATTGACGAAAAAAGGAATGGAGTCCAGTTAAGACTGTTGAAGTTGTACGAGTTGGTGAGTGAGTATGGGCGACGAGGAAGGAGGATTTAACGACTGCGGAATGAGGGTGAAATTCTCGGGAGAGAACTAACAAAACCAAAACACCACAGTGTATACGAGGAAATTTAAATATTTTTAGGAACAGCAATTTTTTAAAAAATGTAGGGTTTTTTATGAGGCTTATGGGAATAAAAAATCAATCATTCAATTGAGGATTTGGATAGCTCTTTATCGCCATAAAACGTTAGAGTTAACGAGTTAACCAGATGAGCATTTAAGCATTTGAGCGGCAAAAAGCTGATTTCAGTGATAGCTGGTCAATCTTTTAGGCTGGTCTAAGAGGGAATAGACCTGCTTATCTGCAATCTATCCGACATTTAGCCGCGGATATCTTCAGTAAATGCTGCAGGTCGCGTCAGTGCAGATCGGATGTGGTAAAAAAATTTGCAGGAACGGTTAAAAGAATCCGTATTAATGTAAGCGAAATTAACTAAAAAGACAAAATAACCGGGTTTAATTTTAATCCTCGAGTAATGATCGAATTGACGATGTCGGACAATTTGTACCTATCAATCGGATCGAGTAATTTCTATCCGTCGAGTCGGATAATTAGTCTTCATTTGGTGATACGGGTTGGATTACGAAAGGCAACCTACGGATAGGGGTCGGGCGCGAATGTGAAAATCAGTATCCGTGCGGGACGCAGTGCGAAGGCGCGTGGGAGTGGGGTAGGTCGAACGAGGGAAAGTGGGGTGAGTGGAATGGGTAGGGAGAGAGGTGTGGGCAGAGGAGGGAGTGGCTGGAGAGACGCAGGAGGAGAAGGGAGTAAAAATAAGACAAATGTCTCCTCTCTCTCGTAGGGCTCGCAACGCCAAGTTTCCCGAGGGCGCGCTTTGGACTTGTGCTCGCTGAAGTGCGAACGGCGACCGCGGAGAACAATTTGGTGGAAATGCATGACCGCACCATCACTGCGTGTTAGGTATGCGTACATAACAAGAGTTTTTTCAACGTTCAAAGAAAGCATATCCTCATATATGTATACCCTGGTGGTACTGAAGATGCATGCACCACAGATCAGTGCCGCTTAATTTAGTGCAACTAAAACCTGCTTGTAATAATTGAACCTCGTCAGAAGAGATATCAAAATAGGATTTTGTGTTAACATGGGTATCAGGCGCGTAACTTGAGGAGCGCAGGCCCACGCTATGTGTGGGGGCAGGGGCGATGTGTGCGACGCACACGGGCGGCCAAACAACGGGGGCGGCCGATTTATCGTCAGACACGTACAGTATGTTTAACAGTAATGCGGATTTGTATAATAATATGCCGTACGAGTATATTCTTTCATATTTATTGGCTACGGAATTTATCAAACCAAAAGGCGGTTTTTAATAATTTTTGTATAGAACGTCTAAAAAGGGAGGCAAATAAGAGACACGCACACGGGCGGCCGTGAGGCACGCAGCGACCCTGCGTGGGGGCCCCAAGATTTTTGGGGTCCAACAAAAATACTTGGAATTTCTCTCGTCATCTTCCGCAAGGCATTCGGAGTAGTAATATCCTTATGGGAATGAAAGATTTCATCGCTCGAAATGAAGACGAAAATACCCATCTCAAGTGTTTGGAGTTGTTTTGTCCTATCCTTTAGAATTATAAAAGTTCCACTGTATTTTTGGAATTGAAAAGTAAAAAAACGATAAAAATCAAAAAGATACAATAATTTCATATTAAAATAATATAAATGGAGACCCCAAAAACTTCACTTGCGTGCGGGCCCCAAAACCGTAGTTACGCTCTTGATGGGTATACAGCATTATATTATCGACGATAATAAGAAAATGATATCATAAATATAAAGGCCCATATCAAAAATAATTCACAACCAATACTAAAAATAGCGCATCTTATGTGGTTATCTCTTTAAATTATATTGTCAAATTGCTAATTTTCATCTCAAAACAAATTTGATCTCGTAATAATTTTGAAAGCTTTGAAAGTATAAGTCGTTTTTATTGCATTTTCAAATTTTGAATGGCATGTATATTTCCATGTGCTGATTTTGTAAAATATTATGTTTTTGGAGTTTCAAATGTTTTCCTTTATTAATAGTTATTGATAGTTCTAAAACGATATTCCGAGTAACAATTAATTTAAAAGTAGCATATGATGCAATAGAAATTATTTATTAATCAATTTACATCTTATCTCATTTCTTTAATTTCTAACTTAACTGATGTAAGGTTTTAAAAAATTAACTAATATTAAATAACTAATCTTGTTTTATCTCTGCTTTCAGATGGCGTGGCAGCGTGTACAAACTCATATGGAGGGAGTTAGTTGCTTATCTCAGCCTGTATTTTACATTAAACCTCGTCTACAGATACGCAATGGACGACTCACAGCAAAGGTAAGAGTTTTATCATGTTAGGCTATGCTTTATGGAGTCTACCTCCAAATGTCTTTCAAATTTCACGCAATGTAGCTACTGATTTTATTAACTCAACAAAAAACATAAAAATGTAGCTTTTCAGTTGTCGTAGTTTGCGATTCTACGAATATTACACCTTTGAAATAAGTGATTCGTTATTATATCTGATTCTGAGATTCTTCATATGTATTCCTATTATGTGAATAATATCTAAGCATCGAGATTTCTATCGTTTATTCACAAATAACAATGATAGGAATTGAAGCACCATAAAGCAACACTGCAAAATGTTATTTGTATCTCAAATGTAGAGGAAAAAGTTAATTAATTTGATAATTATGGTAAAAAAATGAGAGCTTGTATAAATGTTGTTCTTCATCTTAAAACTGAACAAGATATTTGAGTTAATT
Organism: Uropetala carovei; assembly: GCA_036926305.1. Taxonomy (NCBI): domain Eukaryota; kingdom Metazoa; phylum Arthropoda; class Insecta; order Odonata; family Petaluridae; genus Uropetala; species Uropetala carovei. The sequence goes on from JAXCHB010000280.1 coordinate 1,818,298, forward strand.
ACTGAAAATAACCTACAAAAATGTTATTTTTAGGGTCACAGAGCAAAGCTAAACCTCTTAGTTAGAAGAAATATTAGATGTTAAAGCTTGGCATCGCTTGTAGAAATAGCCCCTCGCCTGCCCCTTTGGAAGAGGGTTTGAAAAATCCGAGACATGACCCGGGTCACGTGTAGGAGGCAAAGGCGTGCGGGCGTTTAGTAGACACTAGGAAGTGGGAATGTAAAGAGAGAGACATACCAGATTCCAAGGGAAGATCAAAGTTTGCATGTTTGAAGAGACGTTTTGTGTCGCTAGCCATCTATTCTCGTTTTCCACGCGGTCGTCCTGTGCGCACAAGTGAAATTTTTTCGATCGGTCGTTTGGAGACTTCAACGGCCGGGTGAAAGTAAGCCGTCTGGCGGGACGAGGTTTGGCCGCTGGTCGCTTTTTTTTTGTGGTACAACCCAACATTTATCGCGCGCGCGCGTTTGCGTTTTTATGCACTACACTCACGCATCTATACATATTTATTGTCTCATCTACACCTAAAGTTTATCCTGACGGTAAAAGTGGAAAAAGAGGGTGACATGAATGGATTTACTGAAATGAATTTCGAACATTTAAAGAAAAGGTCTGCTAACGGTATATGGAAGGTTTTATTTTAAAGTAATGCCGACAGTTTTTACTGTATAGAATTGCGTGCTTGAATTGACGGAAGTGTGTTAAACACCGCAGAGTGACATGAGCGCTCGTATTTCCTAATGAAACGTGATGATATGCGCGTTTGCTTTATTTGTAGCTGGAACACTGCACTCGCCTTCGAACTCGGCCGAATTACTATAAAGGAATGTGCGACCTCACTGAGTTTCCTTTATTCTTCTTCTATCCTTTATCTCATCTTATCCTTTAATCTCATATACTTAATCTCCTATCCTTTATCTTCTCATATCCCAAGCAAAAACTAAGGCCCAGAGCTGCATCTCAACATTCGACTTTAAAACGCGTGACTAATTGTAAGTTAACGACGTTGATTAATCAAACAGCACCGAATTAACCAAGGATAATGAGATAAATGTTTTGAATGAGGTGGTTTTAATCCTATGTCAAATCATTATAGTAAATTCAACCACTAATTATGAGTAAATGGTTGAAAAACATTTCACACCATTAACGAAAAATAAAGAGCGTTGAAAGCAAGAAGTCAATGGGTTAATTTAGTTTACAGCATAGAAGAAAATAAACTGATGTGGCCAACACATGACTTTCTCCATATTTGGGGTAGAGACATTTAATTATTATGAATAGCATTATGAGGCAAAATTATTATTTCGTATCGTAAAAGAATACAGTCGTCCTTCTTGCCGTAAATTATATTTTGATTACGTTTCCAGAATTCACCGCTACCCTAATGGGAAAGTATTGTGAATACGAAAAAAATCGACTTAAAGATTTCAACGGAAATACACGTTTTGAGGTCCCTAGAACACGTTTAGACTATTTTCGGAATGTATGTGTGTGTGCGCGCGCGTGTGTGTGATTGTGGGCGCTCTTAACTCAAAAAGTACGAGCCATATCGTTACCAAACTTCGTATATAACACTTTTGCATGAGCACAAAGAACTGGTTAGTTTTTGGACAATAACGGTTAACCGGAGGTCGATGTTCATTCGACACCCGATTCAGTTTTTGCGATATTTCTCCGTTAAAACATCATTATTGTATATACAGTTCTTTACAAAAGTTATAGAGAATGTAATTTCCTACAACGTTCATTTGAAACAATTTTCTATAGCAGTTATTGTTAGGGAGTTATTTATAAATAACTGGTTTTTCGGTTTTCTCCTTAAAAACATCGTTATTGGTAATCTTCGTAAGGACTAAAGTTGTAGAGAATAATATTTCTTCCAAGTTTTGTTAGAAACAAATTTTCGTAGAACGATCCACTTCGGAGATATTTTGCTTTTTACTTTCTCCATACGAAGTAATGGGAAAGTATTGTGATCACGAAAAAAATCGACTTCGAGATTTCAACGGAAATACACGTTTTGAGGTCCCTAGAACACGTTTAGACTATTTTCGGAATGTCTGTGTGTGTGTGTGTGTGTGCGCGTGTGTATGTGATTGTGTGCGCTCTAACTCAAAAGTACTTGTTATATCCTTACCAAACTTCATAAATAGCACTTTCGCATGAGCACAAAGAACTGGTTAGTTTTTGGACAATACCGGTTAACCGGAAGTCGATGTTTATTCGACACCCGATTCAGTTTTTGCGATATTTCTCCGTTAAAACATCATTATTGTATATACAGTTCTATACAAAGGTTATAGAGAATGTCATCTCGTACAACTTTCATTTGAAACAATTTTCCAAATCAGTTATTGTTTAGGAATTATTTATAAATAATTGGTTTCCGTCAAATATCTCCTTAAAAACGTCGTAATAGGTCATATTCGTGAGGAGCAGGGTTGTAGAGAATAATATTTATTCCAGGTTTTGTTTGAAACAAATTTTCGTAGAACCATCCATTTCGGAGATATTCAACTTTTTTCGTAATATCCAGTTTATAGCGCCAAAACCAGGTAGCGGTGAATTCTGGAAACACAATCAAAATATAATTTACGGCAATACGGACGATATGCCTATACCCAAAATATGGAGAAAGTCATGTGTTGGCCACACCAGATTTTTTATACTTGTGAAAGATAATACAAAATGGCTAAGATTCGAGAATTATTTCACCAACAAACAACTTTCACAGATCAAAAATTTATTTCATTAACTTCCTTCTAAGTTGTAGTTGTAGTTTTTCTTTGTTTATTCTATCGAACAATTTCATAAAAGTTATGCCTTCCACCGTTAAATTTAACGCCATTAGCCAAATTTATCACGTCTGTGGAAGCGCCAAAAGTTTTTAGATGCATATTATAGATTTGGCCGATTTTTTCTAAAAGAAATTTTACTACATTTTTAGTACATTACTAAGTACTATATAATATTTACGCATGAAAATTTGCTCGACCTATCAGATTTTTAGTTTTAATAGGCCATTATTCTCAGAAGTATGTAATTAATAACTAGCACATCATGAAATACGATTAAGATCGAACTAAAAATGAATAATTGATAAAATAGTATTCTTTTTGGGCATGATCTTATCGTATTGTAGCAATTCTTCGATTCATGTCATTAACTAAGATTTTACATGTGAATAACAAAAGAAGGATTACTTCAATATATGTTCTATTTCCATGATTCGACATGCGTTCTATTTAATGTGTTAACATTATTCGTCTTAGTGTAACGAAACCGATATGCGATTCTTGGAACACAAAGCGATCTTTCGTTTCACCAAGAATAAATTTAGCATTCTGAATTCTGCATAAGCTTCTTAATTTATTTAGAGCGAAAATCATATTGAGTGAAAGCATTTTTGCTCTTTACTTAAAAATTGTGATAACTAGGCGCTAAAGTAATAAAACTTCGGGTATTAGGAACCTAAGGTTAAAAACTCAAGCATTTTCCGGCCTTGAAACTCCCGTACTAAATTTCCTCATAGCATAATTTTCTCTTTCCACTCTTTGATGCCAAAACTTAATGAATTAGCGCTGCCGTTGCTTAATCAAACTATCTTCGTTGTTAGCACGTAAGATAGAATTATCGTGCTCCAATCCGCCGGGGCAGAAATGTATTTGCTCAAATGAAATACGTACGATTAACTCTGCTCCTCACTAAACTAAGAGAAATTAATTGCAAATTTGAAAATAAAATGCGTCGAAATCGAAGAGAGAGGAGACAGTTACGTAACAACATCACGGGTGCTGAGCATACGAACACTTTTCGTTTTCACAAATTCATTCGTCCATAAGCGCATATAAAACGAAAGAAAAGCGCTCAAGGACACAAAAAAACTTATCATGGACGCGTTTGAAATAAATAGGCGGAATTATAGCCGAGAGGCGTTTCTCGCCCCATTCCGAGATGCATGCAGGGAGAAGAGAGAAAGTGAGTTGTGGAGTGGGAGGGTGGTGAAGGGTGCCAAATAAGACAGGGAATTGGAGGAATAGGGTGGAAGGGGAGGGGTTTTTAGAGAAAGGGAAAACGGAGAGCGATGATAAAGGAGGGATGACTTTGAAGAGGGAGAGAATGGAGATAGAAGGAGAATGTCGAGAGGGAATCGGAGGTATGCAGGATGCATCACAGCCCAAACAGTAGCCAACCTTTCGGAGTTTCGAAAAGTCGATCATATTTCTGACGTGAAGTTAAATCATTTATTGAGCGTTTCTATTTTTAGCTTCAAATTAATTTCCGAGTCTGAGCAGCGAAAATTTTAGAAACAAAATTTATATCAGCGCGATCCTGTTGGATAGATCCAATGAAGTCTGAGAAGCATTTATTTTAAAGACGTTACGGGCAGGCGCTATTACATTATCCATTGTGAATCGGCTTACGCCAAGAATTCTTTAGCGCGCATCAAGGTTAAATCACAGTCGGAAACAGTTATTACTGGGAGATGCGATACCAGTCTTTCTGGTTTTGGTTTTATTTTCAACTAGTTTCTTTTATTAATTTGTTACTTTGTACAGAAGTATAATTTCTCCCATTCAACAGTAAATTTTGGCTAAAAGTTGGATAGATAATAATAGACAAATAAGGAGTGAATATTTTTCCTGTTTGCAACGTGCATTCTTATCCCATAATTACAAATGAAAGCAAAGCATTGGCTAAAAGATTGAAGAAAAAACCGAAGCTTGAGTTATGTTTGGAGATCTGTTAGAAGCTGTTGGAAAAAGCGAAGGAAAATCTCTAGTGGAAAAAACGATTCCTTGAGAGAGAGTTAATTAACCTCAAACTTGGTGCTAGTCGCGTAAATCATGGTGGAACATTTCTCATGACCTCTTTTATTCAGTCAAAGGAGTCGAATAGGCTTCAAGTAGTGGAAAATTACGGATGCAGGACGCAGGACCGCGTTGTTCGAATTTCCCTGCTGCGTGGTAGATTTTCACGCCATCCGTCAACATTTCTGTCAATAGGATTTTCTTTTTGTCATTCCATGACGATGACTCGTTATCTCTCAATTCACAAAATATAAATTCCGAGGAACCACTTTCGAGCTGGACCAGTGAGCAGCCTATAGATTTTAAATGAATAACGAGTCGAGTTTTCTAGCGTATTCTGCAGCTTGCCCTGCAACTTGCGAGTGGATCAGTTGCATGTGGGCCAAGGACGGAATTATCTCGGGAGTGGAGTGAGTGGAGAAAGATATATATATATATATATATATATATATATATATATATATATATATATATATATATATATATATATATATACGGTGGAAGAGGAAAGGGAAGGAAATGAATAGCTATGGGAGGCGGAACAAAGAGGGAGCCATTTAGAAAGGGAGGAGGAAGAAAGGGGAAAGGATGGAGAGGGGAAATTAAGGAGAGAGAGAGAGAGAAGAATTACGAGTAGGTACCTAATGGGTGGTCAGAGAGATGAATAAAGGTGTGCCAGAGAATCTTCATCGTTCCCCTTCCTCTCGTTAACATCGAACTTACATTTCCATCTGACGGACATTCTCCGGATTTTGTTCCCCAGCTTCTGTGCAGCTATTATAATGAGAAAAGTTTTCTCTGCCTTCGTGTTACGGTTGAAAACGACCTTTACAGGCCATTATTAAGAAATCTACGCGTTATAAATAATGAACATCGATCGAGTGCCTTGTCAGTGTAATCGACACTTTATGGATCTTCCAAAATTGTTGAGACACTGGCGTGGGCTCAAGGACTGCAGTCGACATCAGCACCGAGTAAGAGGGATTTAAAAAAAATCAAAGTGGGCAATGTTTCTCTCTCTCTCCCTCTCTCTATTCCCCAGGAATCTTTCTTAATAATAAGTAAGTTTTAAAATGTTCTGAATTTTGATATGGGAAATTTGAAAATCCACAATAATTTACAGATCGTCAAAGCATTCATCAAACGGAAATGTGTGTTGTGTTTAACAAACAGTTTCATGGTTCTTCGGAAATTTTACGTTAAACCGCCACCTATTATTTCCCCAATTGATAAATTGGGAAGTGTGAAAAATAGATATTAGAGTCAGAGATTTTAATGTAAAGTGATCTTATCGTACTGATAACAGTTTAGACAAACTACAATAGGTTTTAGAATGCAATGTCGACTTATGATAGTGTTTTGACTCTCATGAAAATATGTTAGGGTTGGAGAGAGCGAGTAATTAAAAACGTTCAGGCAAGTGAGCGTCGTTAAGAGTATTAAAACGAGAATTAGGTGAGAGTTGTACTCGGAAAATAAGCACTATCTTATGTCGATTTTTAAGGGAAGATTGTGTGTTAATGTACTTTGTAAAGGTTGGTGGCTGGCCGTACCATGCCATTAAAATAAATACATACACTATTCTTTAAAATATCTAAATTTATAATAAATACGATATTCTTGCTAAGGCAAGAGGCGGAGGCAAAAGCCTTCTAGTAGGCGTGTAGAAAAAAGTTAAATAGGAATCATCAGGTAGGTACTGCGACAATAGAATGCATTTTGACTCACAAAGGGAAACCCGCGAATTTTATTTTGCTGTACCAGAACAAAGGAAGCCGAATTTTAAAAATACGAATGAGATGGGAGCTGAGCGAGACAGATTTTCCCCTCGAAGAAGGACTCCTCACAGGCTGTACGAGAGTCGTCTCCATCTTCCTCAACCTTGAATCCAAATCTCGGGATTTCCCGACTCTATTTACCTTTTAAACCTTCTTTTGGCGTTCCGATCGGTGGATCCCGTTGGGAAGAAAAACAAACGGTAGCTGCCACAGTGGTTGCGAAACCATCTTCCGACATCTGCGTCGGATTCGACTCGGGACGCCAAAGCGGTGAAATCGAGCCAATGGGTGTTGAGGGGGAAATTACGTGTTTTTTATTGTGGAAAGTTGCAGAGAACAATTGGCTAAATCTAGCCGATCAAATGTGAAGTGAGTTGGATGGATTTAGCGACATGCATAAATACACGATAGCTGATTTAAATTTAAGCGGAATTGGAGCCAGAAAGTTATTTCGTTGGAGAGCCTTTTTCTTTGATTCCATCTCCCGCAAAACTTCCTTTGGAAGTTGTTATAATCAAAATTGGCAATATAAAACTATAAATATTTTTAATCTTATTAATTTAGTTTGATTAGCATTGAAATCATAATCGAAGAAGTCTCAACTATAAACTTCATCCAATTACAGGAGTTATCAACGTTTATAATATAATTTTAAGAAGATAAAACATTACCACAGTTTAGAAAAGATTACCTCCCCACCATGAAATCGATCATTAGAAAAAAACGATCGCCAATCAAAAAATATTAGTCATCTAATGTTTTATTTCTTGTAAATCTGGGAAAGAATCAAGGAAAATTTTATCAATTAAAATTTGCATTTAATGATAAACTTTCTCCTCTCCTCTCCTCTCTCAAAAAGCGAGGATCTTAAAAATAGAAAATACCTTCGTTTTCCTTTCTCATTTTTTTTTCGAGTCGCCCTTATTGCACTGTGGCTCTTTGCCAACCAATATGTCAAACACTCTTCGCATCCATAAAAAGACCAGCCTCTTCAACGGTTTCTAGCGGGAGAACACACCCGTTCTCCGGCGCGTGTCTTGTCTACGCCAATCAGATAGTTGCTCAATCTCTCTCCGCCATCGAGAGGATTCACCCTCTTCTTGCAGATTCTCCAGGTATCGTTGACGTGGCCCCGCCAATGGGCCCGAGGTACCAACGGACCGCGATACGCGGGTAAAAAGAGATACGCGCAGAGAAGCGGCGATAAAAATGACTTACTGTTCCACATTGCCAAGGTCGAATCGCGAGTCTTTTTATTTTTACGGCTTTTTAACGCTGTTTTTTTGTTCGGATTCTCTCGCAACCGGTGTCTCACACGACATTGACACTTTTTTCAATCATGTCACGAGTTCGCAAGGTCCGCGTCAGAGTAAAAGAGAGAAGGAGACGGATCTTCTCATTGGAGGCGTCCGCAGAGCGCGGTCCGTGCGAATGCGACTACTCCGGTGGCGAAACTCAACGCCGAATATGCCTTAAGAGTTGAAAAATTTAAAAGAGATTCCGCAATACCGCTGCAGTCTCTCTATGAGTGCAGACTTTTTTTTGCTCCGGGATTAATTGTCTCAAAATTCTTTCTGGCCTTATCACCTCGTCATCCGCCACTTGGTGACGCTCGGCGCCGTCGGAGAAACGACACGCTCTACAGCGCTAGCCGTCGCTTGCATCGATTAGTCGAATCGCCGCAAACGAATCCGATCAGATGTTTTTCCTTAACGGCCAATATCTTTATATTCTAACCCGAAGGACAAATCGAGTTTCTTTTTTAACGGAAAGAAAATTCGTCGTGTCTTTCGCTGCAATTCCCTTCCTTATCCGCGCTTTCCTCAAACGGGATCTCCGATTAAACAGATTTCGACAAAATATTTCTTTTCGAGTTCCTCGATTAAAACGTGAGAGAACGATTTAAATCGTTTTTACTTTAATTCCAAGTATAAATTTTTGTCCACAATTACTTGCAAAAACGAAAAATTAATTGTTCATAACTATCCGCCGCAATAGAGATAAAAATTATACCACGCTGCGCTTTGAAATAATTCGATTTACGTAAAAAAAACTCGCCTATTTGTGAAAAGCGATTCGCTTTGCCGTTTTTGCTGTGAATTTTGATGAATTCGCCTTTGATAACGTCATGCAAAAATGCAGAAAGGAGTATAAATGGTTTCAATAATTTCCTTTTGGGGAAGTATGAGGTTTTGATTACAAAGTAAATTCCAGCTGTATCTGTTTATTGTAAATGGTACAAAAACATTTTGACGCTCGATAGCTATTTGTTTCAAGAATATGCGCTTATAAATTTTTAAAAATGGACAAAGTACTTATCTCAGTTATTTTATAACCTTGTTGTGGCTATGGAAGATGTCTGTGATAAGTACATTTTGCAATTTTTAACTTTTTTTATTGCTTACTCGAATTTTTTCAGCCAAAAGACGAGATCGATAGTATCTCTGGCGTATTATAAACTAGCAGGAGTGCCCGTTAAATTTCAACGGATTCAATGAATCTAAAACTTCGACCGTGTAACATGTAAGCATCGCAAGAATAAGATAGTACACAGTTATAACCGTCGAATAAAGCAAAAATGAAGAAAACCGCTCCGCATTTTCCTATTTAAATGAATGAAGGAAGAAAATCTTACGAAAATAAAGTATAAATTCCCTCTCCCTCCTTTCCACCCTCTCCTTCCCTTCTCCCTCTCCCTCCACTCTCTCCCTCCCCTCTCTCCCTCTCCCTCCCTCCCCCTCCCTCTCTCCACCCCTTCCCTCTAATTCCCTCTCTCCATCTCCCCCCTCCGTTACCATCCATCTCTCTCCCTCCCTATTTCGTATTAAAAGCATTCAAAGCGGACAAACTTAAAAACATTCTCCTTTATATGTTGGATTAGAAGATAATTCGGTACTGTACTGTTATACCCCCGCAAATTTATTGTCCCTTAAAAACTCCCAAAAAAGGTTTTCCCACAAATTATTTCATGTAATTATCTAGAACTCGACTTACCCAACCCACCCAACCCACCCAACACAACTCAACAATACAAAATGTATTTATTTTATATTAAGTAACAGTAAATTACGTTTTGTTAATTAAATCACGTTTCTATTATTACACTATAACAATGAAAATAAATATAAACCGTGAGTAATGGCTTCGCTGAATTATAAGTATTTGGTACGTTTATTAAAAGACGAAGCAAGTTGTATATCTTTTCTTCAACAACGCAACATTTTGCATAAAACTCGAAGATGCAAAAATGGACATGAAATGAAACTTTATATCTCGAAAATGCGATGGCGTTGTATGAAATCCCAGTGTCGCCTAGAAGTTGGTGTTCGGAAAGGAACTTGGATGTTTGGCTCTAAAATATCCTTTGAAAACGCTGTACCTTTCATTTATTCTTGGTATTTTGAGATGTCCAGTTTGAAATGGTGTGACAGGGAATTTGGAATGAATAGAAACACGACTGTGGATTGGAACAATTATATGAGCCTTAGGTCATTAGAAAGTGAAAACATCAAGATTGGTGGTGAGGGAATGACCGCAGAAATAGATGAGACCTTGTTTGTTCGGCGGAAAAACAACAAAGGACGAGTCTTTCCTCAGGTCTGGTTGTTCGGAGGAATCTGTCGAGAAACTAGAGAATGCTTCGTAGTCGAGGTAAAAGATAGGAAAGCGCAAACCTTATTGCCTATTATTAATGATAGAATTCGACTTGGATCAATAATCATATCCGATGAATGGAGGGCATACAGAAACATTCAAGGCGAAGGATTTTGTCATCAAACTGTGAATCATTCGCTGAATTTTGTTCCAATGGTGCCAATACTCAAAAAATCGAAAGGTTATGGAGATCGTTAAAGGAGAGAAACAAGAGACAGATTGGAACGGATCGGCAAATGACGGAGTCGTACCTGATGGAATTCATGTGGCGTCAAAAAAATTGAGGAAACAATCCATTCGACACCATTTTGAAAGATATTTCAACATTTTATCCTCCATCCATGTGACTATATCTTTAGTATTTAAAAATGTCTGAAATATAATTTAAAGCTTTGGTGTTTATGCTTATTACGATTCATTTGTGCTAAATAAATTCTCATTTTCCTTGGTAATTTTTTATTATTCACACCATTTTTTGGAGTTTTTAAGGAACAATAAATTTTCGGGGGTATAACAGTACAGTACCGATAAATTCAATTAAAAACAACAAATATTTGGTTTCCATGCAAACAAATGTACACAGAAATTGACTTACGATATTACATTAAAATTTTTCCCATATAAACACATTGAACTCTCAATTTCGGCGACAATGGGAGTTGTCATGGTAGCTTATAATGGTTATTGTAATAAAACTGATAAAATCACGTATTTTATTGTTTCTAAATGCATTTATATGCTAATTCGATCAGGATTCGGATTCTATCTTCAATAAAAATAAACTTTGTTCTTTTCTTCGTAGAACCATTTAAGTCTCAAGTTCATACCATGTTTCTAAGTAATTTTAAAATTAAAATGAAAAATAAGCTGCACTCATCCCTATGTTATTCAAATGGAGAAAATGAAAAAAAGAAAATATTTCTGTCTGTCTGTATGGGCTGGTTGTCGGGGTTCCCGGGTACCTTTGTTACTCGTAGAGTCATATGAAGTCAATTTGCAAAGTTTGGTCCCGATAGCTCAAAGGGCGTGGGAATGCATAAGGAACAGACAGACAGATGGACAGACATTCAATTTTATATATATAGAAGATTACTAGCGTAATTCCCGTTGAAATATAAACGGAAGAATTATGGATAGATTGATTATTAATGTTTGCATTTAAAATAATTAATAGCACACTATTACATATGAAATATTTCGTCATACGTATATTACATTTCTAGTGAATATTCTGTTGTCGTTTAGTAAATGCCTTTGGTTTTTATTTTCGGCTATAAAATTCTGATATTCTTCTCCCACCTTGTTCTCGTCAATGCTACATATAATTGTCGGTGTGCAAAGACAGGGAAATAATTATATGTATACATATATAACGTAGGGAAAATAATTAAATTTCGTGCACTTAACGTTATGATTGTTTTAAAATTGCACTCTGTACTGGCGAAGAAAGAAAGCTTACTCGACCTCAATAATGTTCTCCGTCGTTATGTAAATAAAACTCTTTAAAAGATATAAATTAAAAACTAATTAATCAATCAGCGGAAGAATTTATTTGAATACTATCTGAACAAAAACAAATCACCAATTTATTTCAACACTAGACGAATGAGCCCGTTTAAAACGGCATTTGAAAACAAACAATATAAAAATAAAACTAACAAACAAATGATAAAATTATAATATTTGAATAAGATTGGAAAGGGCTACAAATGAAAACAAAGGAATAGCTTAAAAAAATTAAGAGGAAAACCGTCTTATACCTCAATAATATTATTTATAACGACGTTCCTTGTAAATACTCTTTCGTTTAACAGCAATTGCCCTTGATTATCTTTATCCTTAACCCAAAATTTCAAATTGTGTTCTAGTTATGGCTACATACAGCTGTCCATGTGAGAAGCAATATTTAGTAAGTAATCACAATCAATCGTTCAATTCCACTAAACAGCAGTTAAGAACAATCTCAATAGATATCTCAATACACACGCAATCAGCGCATATACTTTATTTATTTAGATAACAATGTAATCTTTGTTTGGTTGGTTACCCTATAATTGCATTGACGCGAATTAAAAATAAACAGCACGAAAAAAATTATTTTCATAATATCTGTTCCATTCAGATAATGCGAAGGCACAGCGCAAGCAGCTGCCTTTAATATGCAGAAAGACTTCGATAAGACAACGAAGGCACGTTAAAACATCGTCGAATTATTTCAAACATTAGCATGTTTTAAAATACGTAATTTACCGCATTTATCCATCCAATTTACGTAAATGAATATAGGTTTATATGAGGACTAGTTGGAGTGCCCGTTGAATTTCAACGGATTTAGTGAAACTAAAACTTCGACAGTGAAACATGTAAGCATCGCAAGAATAAGATAGTACACAGTTATAACCGCCGAATAAAGCAAAAATGAAGAAAACCATTCCGCATTTTCCTATTTAGATGAATGATGGAAGAAAATCTTGCGCTGTGAAAAATCGAAAATAACGTGTAAACTCACTCCCCCTCCCTTCCACCCTCTCCTTCCCATCTCTCCCTCCCTCCTCCTCTCTCTCTTAAATGTAAGAAGGGCCTATATAGTCTCAATATAAATGCATTGAACTCTGAATTTCGGCGACAATGAGAGTTGTCATGATAGCTTTTAATTGGTATTGTAATAAAACTGATAAAATCACGTATTTTATTGATTCTAACCGCATTTATACGCGAATTGGATCAGAATTCGAAATCTGTCTTCTATAAAAATAAACTTTGTTCTTTCCCGCAAAGGAGTATCCAAGTTCATACCAAGTTCATACCATGATTTTAATAATTCTAAAGTGAAAATTCAAAGTAGTCTACACTCATCCCTGTATTTCAGTTGCAGGACGCGGCAAAATTCGCGACGTTCGATAATTAAATCGTTCGCCATTTCAAATAAAAGTGACGGACAGAAACAAAACCTTGACCATTCACTAAGTTAGGATATAAGGAAGAATCGTACCAAATTTGGTTATTCTATCTGATGAGTTCCATGAACAAACCAACAAACACACCCTTAAAAACATATTATAGTAGATATATGGCTTGAAACAACAATGCCCGTTTCCAAAGTGATCATTGATGAAAATGAACGATTTTTCTTACATCGGCGAATTTAAATGTAAAATTTGCTAAAGTTTTACTTTTAGGTGAGAAAATACGAACAAAATTAAACGGCCCATTTATTTTCCTTTAAAATGGTCCTAATTTGAAGGTCGTAGGTCAATTATTTCTAATTTTAATTTCCAGAAGAGTAAAACTCTGCTCGTTGAAAATTAAATTTTAGCGTGTAAACTTATGGGCCGAGATATGAGATTCATATGGAGTGTAAAACATTCTCCTGGCGTCGAACCCAGGACTTTTTTGAAATTTTTTATAGCATTCGCTTTTTGAACGTATTCATAGAAATCCTACCGAATTTGACTGGACTGGCTAAAGAAATGGCCGAGATATGTCGAGATATTTAGCGTTACGCAAAAAATGATGACCAAGAGATTTAGCATTTTATATTATAAGAGCGGCCGCAATTAGTTATACAAAGTTGCAGGAGAGGGCAGTACTAATTGTACTGGCAAGTGCTGCCCTCTCCTGCCACTTTGTATAACTAACTGATGAGGCCTCCTAGAGACATCCCGACAAAGTTATTAAGTGTTTTATTATAGGAGATTGTAAACTGTTCTCTTGACGATTGAATGGATCGTTTTATTAGAGATCCTTATTGACAAATAAATGAACTAATTGTTTATCGTAGAAACCGTTACATAAACAACCATAAGTGTTTATTATATATTCCCGTCGTTTTCGCCGAAAGAAAGGTGAGTTGTTGATGTACACGTGGCGCAGACCTATCGGGCAGAATGAGAACTACATTTCGCTGCCGGCCATCTTGCATTCCTTACAGAACAACGTTTTTATTATAGAGAATGATTTGATTTTCTGGTTTCTTCTATCACTTATGTGTACCAATGTTATCGGTAGCTCCGTGACTCTAACATAAGTCAATTAATATGCCATCAAATTGATGCAGACCTTGGCAACTACCCAATTCTAAGGCCGAAGTTTTGAGACTCTAAATTGCTCTCTATGTATAGTTTATGGTGTCTGAAATGACAGTCGAGACTGTTCTCGAACCATAATGAAACTTGTTTTTCATTTTAGTGTTTGGCTATGGATCAACGTTATTTTGTTTTTAAATGCGTGTAAATACGTAACGTATATTAATTTGTTATTGGAGCATACTGAAATATTTCTGCTAAACTTGCTTCTGTACTTGTTGGTCAACCATATATATATATATATATATATATATATATATATATATATATATATATATACATTCAGTTATAACTACAAGGATTCGAAGCGTAATGACAGTGAATGTTACTTTTTTAAATATATGAGAAATTTTAAATTATACCTGCTATAAGTTAATCGCGCACGGCTTAATCATTGAATGGATACTTGAAGTTATGTCCTGTATACATAGTTCTATTAATGATTATTCAAAAACTAAATTAGAGACGACGAAGAGTTAAAGGAATTTATCCCGCATTTTCATCAATATTTTAAACCGCCTATATCACATTACAGTTTCAAAGACTTCCGAAATTTACACAGGAAATTTTGAAAATTACCATAGAATCAAATTTATAATATAACTTAAAAAACGATGCGATGCTGATAGCAAGTAGCTTAACGTATTTCTTCTATTATTTTATGCGACTCGTCACTTTGAAGGTCCCATGTTACAACGAATGGCGTTTTTCACTTCTCGTGTTTACTGACTTTCCTTCACAGTTCGTTCTTTGACATGTTATTCCTTGTTCTTCCACAGGATCTTCGAGAAGGTCAGGCTGTATTTCAGCGAGAAGAGCGAGAGCATACCGATGTCGTTCGTGCTCGGTTTCTACGTAAGCCTGATAGTTAAGAGGTGGTGGGAGCAGTACCGTCTTCTCCCATGGCCAGATTCACTCGCCCTCTTCGTATCAGCGGCTATCCCGGGACAGGTGAGCAACATTATATCTTTAACGACTTTTCCCCAATGCAGATTGAAAGGCCACGCCCTAGAAGTTTCTTTTTTGAAACCGAGCCTCGAATACAGCTCCATCTTAGATTCCGAATCATCTCATGCTCATGAAAAACTTTTGGTATTGTAGAATTTTTCGAATGAAGTATGCACAAAATGACTAAGGAATATTAATTTTGTAATGCGAATCTTTACATTGACAATTTTACATATATATTAAAAACAAAAATGAACAGATATATGGTTTTATAAATACTTAAGGCGTTAACATATATATCTCATTATGTATACTTTGGCACATTCCTACAATAATTATACATATCAAACGAATTAATTGGAAAGGAAGGACATTCGCTATGATAAACAAAATGTTCGAATATGTTAACTATTTAGGCAACGGTAAATACTATTTTCAATTACGGTAAACTTCTTTGATTAAAGAATTTCAATTCAATGTCGGAACAGGTGGTAAGCGATCCTTAACTGAAATCGATTTTTACTATCGGTAATATACTTACACCATGACGAAATGAACAGCGTCCTTTTCACCGTTCGTCTACACTTAGCGACAGTATAACGTGGAAATTGTTTGTAAATTTCGCATTTATATTCCGCTCACGGTTAAATACCTGGAAAGTTGCCATCCAAATGTCGACAAATGTTCCGATACAAATTTTCTCATATCGCTCTCAAAAAGCTATTAACATAAGCGCTTTTCTCTCTGTAAACTACGGAATATAATCTCTTTACTCATCAGCTGGATCTTGTATCAATAAGCGAATATGGGACGTTTGTTATTCATTTATACATGCATTCTTCTTTTACAATAAACGCGAAAACGTCGCCTGTCTGATTAGATTTTTATCATGTTGGTCCCATGAAAGCAACCGGAATATTTATGCGCTCCGGACAAAGAGAGCGAGGCCGGTATCCCCGTCTTTCTCGTTTTTACTGTCTCTTCGCCAGTTCCGAGAAAAAAAGAAGTGTGCTGTGCTTTACTTGTGAAAGTGGAAAATCCATCACTAAAGAACTTGTTTCTCCTCCTCTAGTGATCAGGAATCGAAATAAATTAGGTACATAAACGTTCGTGATTTCATATCGATTTCCATCGATGATGACTTGATGATGGTATCCCACGAGAGAAGCGACGGTTAAAATGCGAACGCAATGGAAAATAATAATTTAGCAGGCATTGAAATCGAATCTAATAAACAACTGGAATTTTCTCTTTCGGACTGCCACCATTCATCCGAAATACCCATTGTTTTGCGCACAGGAGGTTTATCGCGCGTCGGAATAATTAGTTTTGAATACTATTACCCTGAAAAGGCGCGTCGCATTGTCACGTTAGGTAATTTAATTTCTCACGCGGCCATGGCTTATTTAAATTTAATAAATCTCTGTCGGTCGCAATCTTCTTCGCGGTATAAAAAGTCACGAGCGGCATATTCGTCGAAGGCGTTGCGAAACGGGGAGGCAGAGGCAAGGTCAGTCAGCGGTCTTTTCCGAGAAAAAAATCAGAGAAAACAAAAGTTCCAAATTAGCCATCGAAGTGTGTGGTCTACTTTTCGGCCTTTCCGGATGCCTAATAAATCTTTTAAGACATCGGAAAAATGGAAATCTTAATAATATTTTTTATAAAGATTTAAAGATCTCGTGGGGCATGCGTGGGATGAATGAAAACTCCAAACGCGTTGCCACGGCGAGAACGTGCGTTCTTTAATAGGGTCAAGGTTACGGTCGCCGGGGTTACTTAGAACGCACCGTGTTCCGAATTCTTTGATTTCCTCTTCTGATCACTCGGCAACTCAGGGCGTTCTTCCTCCTCTCCACAATGGAACATGCTGCCGCGAAGAGTGGCGGAAACGTAGAAGGATCGAGGAATTGTTCCATCGTTAATGCTGGACATATGATAAACTGGGCGGAGTAAAACTATCCATGAGGTCATGTGTCCTCAAGGAGAAAGTCAATTTGTCATTATTGAGCAAGCGATTGTCTCGTGCCGAAATTCCGCAAACTTTACCGAAACGTGGGCGTTCTTAGGGAAAAAAAAGGCCTTCCTACACAAAGAATTCGTATAACAGAAATAGACTTACGAATGTCGTCACACATTCTTGTTAACCTAATTAATATAAATAATGTCAAAAATTGTAATTGCTTCGCATTGAGAGAATGACAGTCGACATTCTGATCGGCCTGTTTATAATAATTAGTCTTAGGACTTCAATGTTTCACTTTGCAGAGTTTTGCATATCGTTTTCCACGATATAAAAAGGGACCAGTATTTTAAATTAAAGATGCCTTTCTTAATTAGGTGGCCTTCGAATGTAGAGCACATCGGCATAGCGTTAAATCTTTCTACGAGCCCACTTTTACCTACATATTCCGAATTTGGAGAGCGCTTATTATCACTTCGGATGAAAACAAACCTATCGCGGGAATACCGCTATCGCCGGTATTTGCAAACAATTTTAAACAAATCTTGTTTTCAGCTGTGTAACGAGCTCGATAATCCTGTATCGAATGCAACAGATAATATCCCCTGCAAAACACATCATGCTCTCATGTTTATAATTTAAATATTCACCAAATCGACTCAATTTCATATGCGTTCTTATCAGCGTAGCAAGATGACGGGTGCTTGAAGATATTTAATCGATAAATCACCTTGTTATCTTACACTGCTTATGAAATACGTTAACATAAATAAAACATACAAAGTTTAGTTCAAAGGAAATTTTTTGAATTATTTCTGTATTTTCTGTGCTTGAATGTGCAAAAAGATCTGATTCAAAAAGTAAAAAAAAAGCAAAAAGAGTTTGGCGTATTTTAATATCTATTTTTTCGGTTTATCGAAAACTGTTTAGAAGAATCGAAAAAATACAGCCGCCTCGTTGTTCGATCCAGTTGTTTCGGTTGATAAAAAGCATGCTGTAGAGAAAATTGAACGCCGCAATGAAGTTGTCACAATTGCGGTCGTAATGCGTTAAATTACGTCGACGGGGGATCGACAATCAGGCGCGGTCTCCATAAACACCTCATTATTAGTTATTTATTTTCTTTTTTAAACGCAGCCGTGCAGCTGTTGAAAACATCCTTTATCTTTTGTTTTCGCGAAGTGTGGTTCTTTAATCTTAGCGTGTGTTCGTTGCGAAATGTGTTCTTGCAAACTACGAGAGAAAGAGAGAGAGAGTAGCGCCAGAGAAACGTCGACCGGAGTTGTTATTCGAGGAGAGAAAGGTTTTTCTAGGGAAAGGAAAGTTGTGTTCTGTGAGGTTGTTCTTTTTCCTGAGAATTCTCCCATCTCTTATTTTTCGTAGTAGCGTTATTTTACAATCGGTTTTAAAAAATTCTATCTTTAAACGTCCGCGAACATCTCTAGAAATTTGATGTTGCAACATTACATAATTTCGTAGGAATTGTTTTCTTTTTCCCTGCTGGACTATTCTTTCTCCTACGATCGATTTAAAATCGCCTCATTCCTTACATTCAATGAAAATGTTTGACACCAACATGAAGCTGACATATTTAAGTCAATCCAGGAAGAACCAAGGAGCGTAGCATAACCTCAATCGCATAATACATCTCACGCCTTAAAAATATTAAGATTACGTTTCAGGGCGAAGCATTTCATATTACGCTTTCTGTATTGAAGATACCTCCTAAGTCAAATTCGTTATAATCTCTTGAACCAATCTCATTTACAAAAGCCGTTTCAAACCAATCAAAATACCATATTTTTCTAAGGTCATGACTCGACAAAAATAAATCGGAAAGAATAAACAACAGTCTTTGCGACATCTTGTTTTCGTGAAAACCGCGCGCATCTATTACGTTACTCAAACGTCTGCGGGGATGAACTTGGCGCTCGGCACCAATCACTCTTCGAGGCTATGCAAATGGGAGAGCAGTGAATGTCCAAGGGTGTGCGCAGTTCTGGCTCATTTGCGATTCCTCACCAAGAAACAGGAGATGGGGCTGTTCCGTAATGAAGAGTTGTCTCCCGGCTGCAGCCGTTCGAGTCGAGTGTGACGCAACGCTAATGGAGGTTCGCTGGAAAAGGTGAAAGTCCTTATCGAGCATCCGAGTGCTATAATATGGAGCGTGGGATGAGCCATAGTCGGCCTTTGTCGCTGGAGATCCGCCGAATATCCACCCAAGGGCACTACGTCGCTAACAATGGGAAAGAAACTATTATTTCTTTGAACGGAACAATTTACCACTTAACCGAAATTTTGGCAATTGTGCCCATCACTTTAGTTCGCAAGTACACCGAGCACATGAGAAAAACACTTATTATTGTGGGAAACTGATTAAAACATTGTGGTACCTAATAATATATGGTTCAATGCCGACTTAAGGCTTATAATTCGTTGGCAGTATTGAAAATGGCGAAATATTTTTACTTACAGTGAAACAAATTCAAACTCGCTGTAAAATTTGATCACGCGACCGAATTTTCATGAATCATCCCATTTTTTGTCGCGATTTATATTTTAAGGTTTCTCCTGAGAAGCATTCAGTTTTCACTGAATCAAACAGAGAAAACGTATTCAGGATGGAAAGTTAACTCCGCAGAGACAAATCTCTGAGGATTACTCAGAGTAATATTTTATAAAAGGCATCCATAAAGTAGATAGAACATTTAAAACTAGAAGAGACGAAAAAGAATAACCTGATTTTCAAGGGACTCTTGCTTTCTCAGCGATTGTTTGTAAGCAAAATGAAAGATTTTTAAAAACTCTAGAACCATACCATTTCTATTCTTACTCTACGAATTAGCCTTTGGTAATATGAAATAAAAAATGTATTAATCTTGTTCGAATCAAAATTCCGTCGCGCCTCCTAGCGCGCTGCCATGTTGAATCGAGTTCGATTTTCGCTAGATATATAGGCGATGCTTTGTAGGTGAAGAGAAGCGACTCGAGAGGGGCAATGGTGCACGGATGGAACGAGGCGATCGCTCCCTCCTTGGATAACCCCATTGCCCTCCGTTGGGTGCTTTCTTAAATTCATTCCGCGCAGAATTCCTCAATTATACGCCGCAGATTAGGGAAAGGGATTCTGATAGTGGTAGGGATTTCAAAATATAGGGTCGTTGGCAGGGGCGGATTCAATAGGTGGAGGGGCGATCGCCCCCCCCCCCCCCCCCCCCCCCAATGAGAAGTTTCTTGATCAGCCCCTGGTTGTGATGATTTGCGTCAAACAGAAGCGGCGGCCAACGACGCATGACGGCCCCTGACGTGCATTTCCTGTCCAGGTGAGAGATTGAGCGGATCCAAGGAAAGCAAAAGGCGAATGTAATAATACTTATTCTTTACATTTGAAAGATGCGATCGACAACTAAATCATCGAGCGAAACAGAAAAAGTGGTCCTGCCACGTGCCTTTCTAGTCCGTCATTTTATTGTTGCAAACGAAAGCAGCGTGTTATTTGATCTTTAGTACAACATTTGTGGAGAGTAGACTATGCTTTTTAAGTCGATTTTTCCATTTTACGCAAACTTCTTAGAAATATCACGTATAAAGTGATCTTTTAAATCCTTGTGATCGCATAGTCTATTTCATGTCTATCTCAATGGTTTTCTGCCAATTAGGCAAATCCCTGCTTTCGAAGTAGCACATTACCTACTGAGGAAGGAAATCGCAATTCATCTCGAGTAATCATAGCGAGCGATATCGATTCCAAAAATGATCTTTAGATCATGCCAAGAGAATGAATCAGTTGCTTGCAAAGAAGAGAAGCTTTTAAAGAGTTCGATTGAATCCGCAAGGATGGCGAAGGAAAATGATCTGAGAGGATGCGATTTTGATTTGGAAAAGGTCCGAATATGGGGTTCAAACTATTTATAGGAAAATTGGAGGGCGTATGGTGAAGGAACAAGCGCAGTTGTTACTTGGAGAATCTGAGATTGCTGCACTTTGAAGTAAGTCTCTCACGCACCATCCTATATTAATGCTGATGACGTGATGAAAGAAGTGTGGGAGCATAAACAAGCACGTGTGCGGTAATTCAGTCGTATTCAAAACATCTATGAATTATCTGGTGGATTCACTAACCCAAAAGAGAATTAAATGAATGTGTCGTGAATTTTTCCTTGGGCGTTTAAAGATAATTTGAGTTAAAGGACATGCATTTTAAAAACTAACAGTCATAGGCTGATCTCGGGAAGAGACAATTATGATATTTTACATAGTATCAAGAAATTTTCATGAATTTCATGCAATTTAGCGAAAAATCATTATAAATGTAACATCTTTTATATGAAACCGAAGACCAAGACTGGCATAGCGTGCATAAGGCACCTGAGTCATGGCGCGGCAACACTGTATGCCAAATAAGCTTTTCAATTTAAAAAACTTCAAAACAGATACAACAATAAGAGAGAATAATAATTCTGTACAAATAATAATAAGCGGAATTAGTTTTGACTTGAAACGCCGTCCACCTAATATGTTCAAGGGTGAAATAGTTGATGTGCTGCTCTAAGTAATAATAATTATATTGGCCATTATGCTGCTTCCGATATATTTTATTGAGTACCGCCCTTGTATGACAGACTTAGAGAGGTTCATGGTAGAGGCCCAACCGTAGCGTCATTGAGAACGGATGCAGGTGATGTAGTACATGATAGCGCGGAAAAAGCGAACTACTTAAATGAACACTTTCAGAAAGCGTTTACTTCAGTGAGCAACGAATTTGAGAAACCAGCTTTGAATGATGAGGGAAATTCGATGGAAGATTTGATATTCTCTGAAACAGGTATCGCGCACCAGCTAGAGTCGATTAAGCAAAATAAGTCTCGCGGGCCAGAGGGCATACCCGCGCGTGTGTTGAAAGAGCTAGCCTCGGTAATCGCACCTTACTTGAAAATAATATTCGAAAAATCCGTTGCACATGGTACCGTTCCAAAAGACTGGAAGCTAGCATACGTAACGCCCATCCACAATGGCGGTGATAAAGAGAACCCCGAAAATTATTGACCAATTTCCTTGACGTCATTATCGTGTAAGATTCTAGAACACATAATCGTTAGCTCTGTTTTGCGATATTTAGATGGTCGTTCTTCGCTAAGCAAAAACCAACACGGGTTTCGGAAAGGTATGTCATGCGAAACGCAGCTCGCCCTGTTCGTAAACGATTTGTTACAATGCGGAGAGAAAAACACTCAGGTTGATGCCATGTTCATTGATTTTAAAAAAGCGTTTGACAAAGTACCCCATAATAAATTAATAGGAAAACTAGGAAAGTACGGCATAAACCCTAATATCGTGAGTTGGGTAAAAGACTTCCTCTCAAACAGAAAACAGATAGTAGTTATTGATGGGAAATCTTCATACCCGGTAAAA
This sequence comes from Uropetala carovei, assembly GCA_036926305.1. NCBI lineage: Eukaryota > Metazoa > Arthropoda > Insecta > Odonata > Petaluridae > Uropetala > Uropetala carovei. The sequence continues at coordinate 1,840,949 of JAXCHB010000280.1, forward strand.
GTCGCATCAGGTGTTCCACAGGGAAGTGTCATAGGCCCACTACTATTCCTGATATATATAAACGATATCTGCTCTCTAATTCGCTGCAAAATAAGACTTTTCACCGATGACACCGTTTTATATAAGGAGATAACGAGTCAGGATGACCAAAAATCGCTCCAGGAAGATTTAAACGCCCTTTCAGCATGGTGTCAAGATTGGAAAATCGAAGTTAATCACAGCAAATGTTCCCTATTGAGTTTCTGGAAAAGTAAGAAAAATGAATTAGACTCGGAGTACAGAATTGATAGATTGAATATCCAATCTGCAGAGTACGTTAAACATTTAGGAGTCACCATTTGTCGTGATCTATATGCATATTCGAAGGATCGTAGGCGCAGCTAATAAGAAATTGGGCTTCGTAGGCAGAATAGTAAGAAGTAGCACAGAACAGGTACGAGAAACGTGTTATTTATCATTGGTCACATCTCAGGTCGAATACGCTTCCAGCATATGGGATCAGTACGAAAAGGGACAGATACTTGAGTTAGAAAGAATCCAACGCAGAGCAGCCAGATTCGTTAAGCAAAAATATCAGCAAAAATTAAGCGTCACATCACTCTTGAAGGAGTTGAATTGGATATCGCTAGAGGATCGCAGAATTTGCGCTAGGTTAAGGGTTCTGGAGAAATTTATGTCGGATGTTCTCTTAGAGGAGGTCTCAGGAATATTAGAGGCACCTACGTACATGGGCAGGCACGATCACGAGAATAAAATACGAGAAATCGACTGTAGGAACGAGCGATATCAGAGCTCGTTTTTCCCAAGGACCATACGGGATCATAACAGGAGAGTGATTCCCACGAGGGACGTTATTAGGTAGGTTTTGGTGTGCTGCACCCCCTGCCACCCACCATTCTGGTGATTTGCAGGGTATCATGTAGATGCAGATGAATAAACCAATCTCGAAAGTTTTTTTCGATAAACATGCAAAAAATGTTGCGTCATCACTCTGTTAATAATTATCCGGTAGATGCATCACCGAAAGAACAATTATAATCTATTAGGAAATGAGACCTGTAAATAAGGTCATTAACTGCTGCCGTCCAAGAAAAAATAACGCATCGCTCAGCGATCAGGAAGTCAAATTTTCAAAAACATTTCTATATGATTCATAAAATTAAGGTTTGCGGTTCGCTTAATATATTGCCGACCGACTCCAAATTCATAGTTTCCTCATCGCACATTTTAAGTCTTTTGTTTCAATCGGACGCGACTTGCATCATCCGACACTGAAAGAAATCGAGATACTGAGACCTTTTGATCCTAAGAACCGGCGTCCCTTACCTTAGCTGCTCCATCGGAGAAAGACTTTTGCTCCAGGACAGATGTTCCTCTTGAAACTCATTCCCAAACACTCAAAAATGCATCACGGTGACGCATGCAGAGCACAGAAAAGAAATTCCACCGAAAGATACAAACATATCACAATCATTTCACAACTGGAACGGGAAGAGAAACTTATCAGATCGCTGGAATGGAAAATGCTTCAGCAAAGCCAAAATGATTCGCGCGTTTTTATGCTCAGGTGCGGGAGACGAGAAAAGCGACTGATCTATAAACCTCGAGTTAGTTATATCCCTTCCCTAATAGGCGGCTATTAAGAATGATGTGGCTTTTGATAAAGAAAGAAAAGATGCACTCAATGCTAAACACTCGCGCTATATCGTCATGATGATCGGCGCATAAAAGTCGACAGAGATCGAGAGAATCGAGTGGAAATATTTTCTCTCGTCTAAAAAAGATCGGAAGCCCATAGAGATGAAACCAGAATTGCGAAATATGAAAAGGAAAAATTGTAAAAAAGAAAAGGAAAGTGTTTTTTGTTTTTTTTTCCCATTTTTATGCTTTCTTTATTGGCGAAGCGATAGTAGCAGAACGCCTCGTCTCCTGCGTCCGTCCGCATGTTTCATCTCCGAAACTCATATTGGGCGTATGCCCGTGAAGTTTGGTACTTAAGACCAGAGATGTGCCTGCTAGACATGGCAACGTTTTTGGAATCACCTTGGTTGTGTGGAATATTATTTTTGCTGCATTTTAATTAAGGAATATAGCGTTTTTATCAAATATAATTTTAACGTGAGTATTAAAATTAAATAAAAAAAACTTTTGGCCCTGTTGCTGGAACGCTTTGGAGCCTTTAGTAAGCGAAGACCTTTGACAAATGCCATCTTCCCCCTGCCCTAGTTACGGCAATGCTTAGGACTAAGGAAATAAGAAAATAACAGGAGAATAACATGATACGTAGGTGATATTCTCTACTTGTCTAACACCAATTGTGGTGGCTTTCAAGGTATTTATTCAGAAAATTATATAAATGGTTTACACAGTCTAATAAGGAGTGCCACTCTACTCGTGATAAAAAATGAATCTTAGCCATATCTCGTAAAATATTACTTAGTTCAAGAAGTCTTTGTACGAATTTTGTAGAAGTAGTTTAATAGAATGTATTGCCCAATATATTTTTAACGAAGGAGTAGCCGTTTTGAAGAAAATCAAACGAGCAAGTCGTAATACACTGAAAATTTTCCTTGTATTTTTAAATTGTTGTCAACGATAACAATCGTCGTGGTAACTGAAGTAAACAACATCTACTGTAAATACGTTAAATTTTCTTTCATGCATTTACAGAATATAGTAAATAATGAAAGGAAATGAATTATTAACGGCGAAGAAAGGAACTTAAATATTTATTTTCCTTACCTACACACACAACATTTGTAAATGAAAAGAAATGGATTATTCATGACGAAGGAATAAACTGAACGTAAAGATTACTACTTTTCAGGTGAGATGTGTTTTAAATAATTTTCGATTGTTGTAATAATTACTACTGATTATTAAACAAATCGGCAAATCATAAATTCAATATTTCCTTGGAATCATTTCTGATATACCGTTTTGCAGTTCTTAGGAATCAGACTAAGCATGTAATATTATATACATAAATCGAAAAGAACGCTTCTGAGAACTGTGTACTCTTGAAGTACCTACGCCCTCCCATTCTTGTTCATTTTCGACATTGAATTTTTGTGTTATATCTAAATGTTACAAATAAAGACGATATTATTTCCTTATAAATAATTCCAAACATACCGCGGAACATAAAGTTCACAGACACGACACACTCGTTTATACAAATGATGCCTCCTTCACGAAAAGTAATTCTTTTTATAATTTACATATTTTACGCTACATGTTTCTTCGACTCGCACATTATATAAATATTTTATAACTACGCAAATATGTTGAAATGGAGGAAGGCCGGGTATATGGATGCGAACAACCTTACTCTCCTGCCAAAATAAGGTTCAGTCCCTGCTAATGTCTTAACGAAAGATCCTAACGACCGATTCGTAGATAATGCTTATGTTTTGCAATAAAGATAATAAAAAGGTGCGTTGAATTGCTTTGCAGGATGAGCGAGGGCGTCTGATGCGACGAAACATCGTGCGGTACGCCATGCTCTCCTACGTCATAACCCTGCAGCAGGTTTCGCTGAGGGTTAAGAGGAGGTTCCCCACGTGGCAGCATATGGTCGACGCCGGTGAGTACTTGTAGTGCAGCTATAAAAGTTCATTACGACACCACGGCACGGATTTCATGCGCGTTTGACAGTTTATTACTTTAAATGTTTTATGACGAAATACACGCATAAATATCGATTATGTAAATCCCATTACGGAGCGTGTTTAATATGGAGTTAATATTTATGTCGATACACACCAAATTGGTGAGTGTGACATGCCAAACTACCAAGAGAAAACAATATATATGATCCCCAAAGAGAAAAAAGTCACCACCTTTCAAACCTGGTCGAGGGTAGAGAAAGAACAGAATAGACTGGTATAGGCGACTTTGCATCGCGAGATGAGTGTGCTGTGTAGGTCGGTAAGACAACGAGATTAGTGTCCTGAAAATGTAAAGCATGGGAAATTCCGGATGGATTGGAGTTAGAAAATCCCCTTGTCCCTTACGTTTTAGGGCTTTGTTGCTGAAAAATACTTTGTTTGAAGGCTATTTGAAGATGAAAAGAATTCACGTCGATAGTTAAACCAGTCTTGGGAACAACCCATAACGCGATGCCTGAGGCAAGGATCCCGCTCGCTCTGCCCTTTCGCCAGCCCTAACCATTAGGCAACCTGTGGTTATAGATAACAAATTTAATTAGAACACTGGTGTATATTTCAGAATTCTTTGTTGTAAGAAGCTTCAACTTCATAAACACACCAAATCGTTTCGATGGGGATTTCTTCTTTAATAAAATATTTCAGTGAAGTAATCTGAATAAATACCCTGCAAGCCGCCGCAATTGGTGTGTGGCAGGGGGAGATTACCTCTGACCTATTATTCTCCTATTGTACTCTATTATCGTCTTAGGGAAGAAGGATCTCTTGTATCTATCGGTCCTACAATCAATTTCTCGAATCTTGTCACTGTGGTAGTGGCGTCCTACGAAAGTTGGACTCTTAATTCGTCTGAAAGAATTTTGGCGACCTAATTGTAAGAATTGGAAGCGAAACTGTCTTGAGCAAACTTTTTCATAGTCCCTTTAGTGGTAAAAGCATTTGAAAGTGAAATGGCTAATTGACTGTGTCTGTGTGACCTTTTTTGAGACTGAAAACTGCCACTAGGTCTTCGCACCACGGTTTCCAACCTCTATTCTCTCGCAGCCCTTTCCAGGAGACAATGGGTTCCCCGCAGCAAACGACGCGGGGGGCGGGGAGGGGCGAGAGGTGGGAAGAGGGAGCGAGGAGTAGGAGAGAATGGGCGGCGTGGGCACGATGATTTCTCTGGAGGGGTGGGTTAGAGAGAGGAGGCGTTCTTTCGCTGTATCGCGTGGGTAGTCGAAATTCGCTCGGGATCTGTTTGTTCACAGGGACGGAAATCCCAACCGACACCTCTCGTGTCCATCCACCCAACCCAGCGGCGTATCCAGGAGGGGGAGCGATTTCCCCCTCCCCTCCTTGGATATTCTTCAGGGGTATCAAAAGGGGAAGCCGAGAGGGTTGTCATACTGCAGGAGATTTTCCCCAATAGGCTTCACTGTGTTAATTATCATACTATTGTATCGTGTACCATGGTTTATTAATAAAAAAGAAGTAATAAAAAATAAAAATATTTTTGACAAGGATTTAGTGTACAAATTAAAAATTCCTCCCACCCTCATGGAAAAATATTCAGTAATCGCCCCCCTCTGCCAGTTTATAGATCCGCCTTTTGTCCGACCCCTGAATACTCCTCAATGGTCGGATCGCTGATATATTTGTCCCGCTTAGTTTTCTCCCCGTAGCACACGGCGAGCAATTGGAGCGATTTTTTTTAGCGGTTAGGCCATTTGCACACGTGACGATATTATCGCTGTCGTCGACGACAGTTGCTCGAGTTGTGAATACGTGTGTTTAAACGAGTGACTTGCACACGTAGGGCGACACGACAAAAGTATCGCGGCGACACGCGTCACGATAAAAGTGTCGTCTTGTCTGTCGCCCGGTTCTAACAATCGGCGCGACAGGCGATATCGCGTTCTCAGAAAAACAGTGTAACCAAATGGCGCACTTGCACACGCACTGACATGTCGCTTCCCTCTAGCACCGACGTGCCACATTTCAGTCTGAGTTTGGAACACGTGAACTTTACAACGTTTTAAACAGCGCGTGTTTATTGTGTTAAAAATGAGTGCCGAAAAATTTATGTATGATATAACAACACTTATTGGACTAGTGGAGAGCAGGCCCACCTTGTGGGACAAGACGGCAGATGACTACAAAGATAAAATAAAGAAGCAAACGGCGTGGAAATAAGTGTTCATGTTTTTCGAGGAGTTTGAAAGTTTGAACCGGAAGGAACAAAATAAGATAGGTAAATTGAATGGAAATATATTTTTATTTATATTAAATTGAAATCTAAATCACAACTGGCAGTATCGCCGGGTTTAGGGAAATATCGCCAGTTATCCCGCGACAGCGATAATGTCGTTGCTTGTGCAAACTATAGAACTAGAACTAGAACCACATGCGACAGCGACAATTGTCGCTGTGGCGGGCGGCAGCGATAATATCGTCAAGTGTGCAAATAGCCTTAGGATGACAAAATATATACGATTAAATTTATGCTCGAGATTTTATTTTTTCAACCCGCTAACTTCTTTGCTGGTTTACTGAAATTTTATTATTGCCATTAACTTATTTAAGATAAACTTTAATCAGCCTTGACAATGATTACTGGCAATATTTATGTTCCAATCCGTTGTTAAATAGACTAAGAAGAACAACAATTACTGTATCTTTTTGGATTTTTGTATCAATTGGTTTCAAATTCCGTCATATGATTGGCAATTAAGCTTTCATACGTAAGTGACATTACGGTTTGATTGTCAGCTTGAACATTTTTGAAGAATAGAGTTGTAATAATAAAACAGAGATTGATATTCCAACTACATCTACATAATGCCCTGAAAATCACCAGATTGGTGGATGGCAGGGGGTGCAAAGCCTACCTTATAAATTCTCTAGCGGAAATCACTCTCCTGTTATGATCCCGTATGGTCCTTGGGAAAAACGAACCTTGATATCGCTCGGCCCTAGTGTCGATCTCTCGTATTTTATCCTCGTGATCGTGCCTCCACTTTAAGTAGGTGCCTCTAATATTCCTGAGACCTCCTCTAAGAGAACTTCCGACCTTAATTTCTCCAGAAGCCTTAACCTAGCGCTAATTCTGCGATCCTCTAGCGATAGCCAACTCAATTCCTTCAAGAGTGATGTGACGCTTAATTTGGTACTTACGTATTATCTCCAGGACCTTACTTTGGTATTATCTTACTTACGTATTATAGAATAACAACGTATTGTTGGATTTACGATATTTTATTTTCAAAAAAACATTAACAGAAACTAATTGGCCGGTCTAGACATTTACAAACCCAATCACCGGAAAACGGTGAGGGATACTTTGGTTCCGGGAGAGGCGAAGGGCGCGGTAGCGCCCGGAGACGAATACCCATCAAAAAGAACCGAGCCGAAAGCTCGTCAATATATCCTGTGATTGGGTTTGTAAATGTCGAGACCGGCCAATCAGTTTCCTGTCCGGTGATTGGGTTTGTAAATGTCGAGACAGGCCAATCAGTTTCTGTTAATGCTGTACGTAAGTATGGCATGGGGATAATACGAAAGTACCAGGTCCTGCGAAGGGTCCTGGAGATAATACGTAAGTACCCTTAATTTTTGCTCATATTTGTCGTGTTCTATCGTGGAATATGCATATTCGAAGGATCGTAGGCGCAGCTAATAAGAAATTGGGCTTCGTAGGCAGAATAATAAGAAGTAGCACAGAACAGGTACGAGAAACGTGTTATTTATCATTGGTCAGATCTCAGGTCGAATACGCTTCCAGCATATGGGATCCGTACGAAAAGGGACAAATACTTGTGTTAGAAAGAATCCAACGCAGAGCAGCCAGATTCGTAAAGCAAAAATATGAGCAAAAATTAAGCGTCACATCACTCTTGAAGGAGTTGAATTGGATATCGCTAGAGGATCGCAGAATTAGCGCTAGGTTAAGGCTTCTGGAGAAATTTAGGTCGGAAGTTCTCTTAGAGGAGGTCTCAGGAATATTAGAGGCACCTACGTACATGGGCAGGTACGATCACGAGAATAAAATACGTGAGATCGACTGTAGGACCGAGCGATATCGGAGCTCGTTTTTCCCAAGGACTATACGAGATCATAACAGGAGAGTGATTCCCACGATGGACGTTAAGAGGTAGGCTTTGGTGTGCTGCACCCCCTGCCACCCACCATTCTGGTGATTTGCAGGGTATCATGTAGATGTAGATGTAGATATGCTAGTTTCTAGTCTTTCGGAACGATACCATTGCAACGGATTTTTCGAATATTATTTTCAAATAAGGTGCGATTACTGAGGCTAGCTCTTTTAACACTCGTGCGGGTATGCTCTCAGGCCCAGTAGACATTTTTCTTAATGGACTCTATTTGGTGCGCGATACCTGATTCAGAGCTAAGTAAACGATATGATTTAAAGATACCTGTTACCAACAAAACAAAAACTACTGATTTTCGAGGGAAAAATCCGGTAAGAACTAAAATAGTAATTAACAGTCACACCTTAGAACAAGTAAACCATTTTTAGTATTTGGGAAGTGATGTCTCCTTTGACAAGGATAAAGACATGGAAGAAAAATTGTCAAAATTCAGTAATATATGCGGAACAATACAAAAGACTAATAAATAAAAATAAGAAAAATTTATAAATCAATAACTGTCTCAACCCTAGCATATGCAAGCGAAATATGAACACTAACAACGAAAGATAAGAATACTCGTAATATCCAAGCGTCGGAAATTAAATTTCTGAGGATTGTTAAAGGATGTATTAGATTGACCAGGGAGAAGAATGGCGATATTAGAAATAAATTAAAGATATATAACCTAAATGAGAGGATAAAAATTATAAAAGAAGATGCTGCGACCACATGGAAAGGATGACAGAAGAAAGAATACCACGGATAGTGAAACCCCAAAGGAAGAAGAGACATAGGCAGACCGAGGAAGAGATGGGTGCTGGAATAGGCTGATTAACCTAAACGGTGAAGTGAAGAAGAAGAAAAAATATTGAGAAAGAACGTAGGTTACTATTACTCTGCAATTCACTTTATTGGTGGGTGCCAATTCATGAAAACGTTCCTAACGATTCTCACATTTTAAGCTTTGTTACGACAATTTATTTAAAAGATTCTTGTGATATGATTTTTCATTACTCAAATAAATCTGAAAACAAAATAACTGATTGTGAGACTGAAATACACCGTTATTTTTATCCATCGATCTTCATGGGCAATCAAGGAAGTGCATTTTATCGTTACGTCTTTATTAGTGACTGCTATAAAAATTACACATTTTCGCCCTTCATTAGACGCACTTTTGGGAACGCTGCCAAAGTTAGTATGATTTACGCTAACATCTATATCATAATAAGCTTTCAAAATGTTGCATAAACATCCAAGTGAATAGTTTCACTCCGTCTCCTTTATTATATGAGCTAATAACTTGCTAATTTATTTGAATATGCGTTTAGAAGTTTATATTTGTTAGTGTCACCTGTCTCGCCATTGTATAACGAATAGCCATTCACAGCAACGGCACAAAACTTTTTAACTTCAAAGTTCCGCGTATATATTCTCGACTTTTCACGAAGATTTTAGTAATGTGTATATTTGTCAAGGCGGAGATCGCAGAGGCACTGGCATTATAGACAAATTAAATCGCTTCACTTGATCAAAATTTGGGTCCAAGGGCTGAAAGGACATCCTTCCGACGTCAGAGGATCGCCGGAGATCGCAGTAATTTATCGGGAAATTTAGGAGCTGTCGCCATGGCAACATGTCCGGAAAGACGTTGCAAAGGCACCGAAAGCCCATGTCAAAGAGCACCAGAAATCCTTGGCGAAACTAAAAAAAAGGTCCTTGAAAACCTGTTGGTCCAAGCAACCAGGACTTCCGCCGTCGTTTTCAGCGCTGAGGTAACAACGACGCTTCGATGAGGTACAGAGTGAGAGAGTAATTTAGGAAAGAGGTTTGTGGAAGATAATAATAATAATAATTCGACTTTATTTTCAAGGGCCATATTTAGACTACATAGTCCACTCTTACATAGAACCCATTACGACGAACACAAACATCCATGCCCTCGGCGGGATTCGAACCCGCGACCTTAGTATTCGGCGGCAGATACTCTAACCACCCTTCTACCAAGGCCGGAGGGGTAGGGAGAAGGGGGAGGGATAGTATGGAGGATGGGGGACGTGAAAGACAAAAGATGGAGATTAGAAGGCAGGCCCGAAGTGAATTTCAAGATGGCACGCCCCCTTTCAGTCTGTCATTCGGAACTAAATTTTCCTCTTGTTTATCACGCCCCCTATTAAGTGGGTCAGTTCGTGACCTCGGCCGCCACAAACAAGATCAATTAAGCAAATTTCGTCCCGACCTTGTCACGTTAGACAGAGAGGGAGAGAGCCTTCAAATGAATTGCCTCCATGATGTCGTTTTCATTACGTTCCCGCGAATTGCGTCATCTCCGCCTCGATTAACCTCTTTATCGTCCGGAATTTTGCCCTCGGAATCGGAACAGAAAATCGAGATTATAATGTAAAATATAGAGAGATACGGGAGCCTCTACGCGACTGCCTCCATCTCCCTTCCTGCCGCTATCATTTCGCCCGGGTTCTCGCCTCGCCCTTCGATTCTCCGCGACTTTAACGGTTTGTTTCGTAAGATAGGGCGCCGCGTGTCTATCCGCGTGGACAGGTTTGCTAAGGATGGAGTCACAATAACGACTTGGCCGCCGCGTGAACTGGCCGATGCGAACGAGTTAACGTAACACGCGGTTTCGAGTCGCGACCCGGTCGCAAAATGTAGCGATTCTGCCACGGCATAGAGAGGGCGGCGAAATGGACGCTACCTACGAAACGTATTTCTTTTTTTTCATGGAACTCTCAAACACGCCTTCCACTTGCTCAGGTTCACAGATCAACTACCGTGCATTTTATTCCAATTTTCATAGAATAGAAAGTTTAATATCGCACATTTTGTGGAACCTACCTCAACAAGTTCGTGAATTTTACTATCGGTATTCGTCCAGCTATCTGTATCAGTTAAATCTGCGGTTCTCATACTTAGAGGCACGAGGTACTAATTCTTCGGGTCACAATGGATTATGATCTAAAAATTATTTAGATTTTAAATGAAAGAAGAAAGTTTTGTTACTCTGAAGATGGTCTCCACGGGGCACGTTTTAAGGCGATCTTAGGAGCGAAATTCTACAACTGTAGTGATGGATAAACATAAGCCATAGGTAGTTAACTACTGAAGTCATAGCTCGAAAAATTATCGTATAAAGGGTATTTCGAGAATTTAACATTCTAAAACCCATGTGAAGGGAATTTTATTGCATGAATTCACTGACATTGAAAGTGTTGTGCCAGTGCTGCGATAAGTGCATTAATTAAATGCTACGCGAATTCACTAAGAAATAACCACATTGAAATTTTTCAAATAAAAAATATATTGTACTATCAACAGAATTTCTGTACTTAATAAATGTTCCGATATAAACAATTACTTAAAGCTCTCTCTCCCTCTCCCCCTCCCTCTCCCTCTCTCTCTCTCTCCCTCTCTCTCTCTCTTTCTACACCCTTCGTCAGAAAAAACGAATTTTTAAATAAGTGCGTTCAAACGCTTTTTATAAGATAGTTTTCTTATTTTATATACATAAATAGTAGTGATAAATAAAGAAATGATAAACCAATTTTCCAATTTGAAATGCGTTGTTGAAGTCGGTGTTTATGTAGTGACTAGTGATGCAATATTAAAAGCTAAAAATAATGGCCGGAGAATTTTCTCGTAAATAATGTATCTCTTCAAATGTTAATCACTCGAAAATACGTTCCCAGTAAACTGCGTCCAGGAAAAACATCAATCACGCCATTTATTCGACGCCATCATCCTCAGTTTCTCAAGACGCAAACAAAAGGTTCGAGACAAAGGGACACCATTACTGTATCTGACTGCTACATTAGTCAAGATCTTTGAAAAATCAAAGGAAAAGGAATTGTTTTCCTCGTAGGAAATAAAATATTTCCACCTGGAGAGGCGCTTCAATGTGACCCAGGAGTCGCTGAGGTTCCGACAATTAACTCCGACGTGACCAGCGCCGTCACGACCTCTTCCACGCCAAACGAAAGAGAAGCATTAATAACACGCCGCCCCCGCACCCCTTCCAACCCCCCCCCCCCTCCCAATCTCCCCTTCCCCTCCCCGCGACAGAGTGAGACTTTCGAATAAGACACGAAGGCGAACAAATCGCTGTCTCAGGCCTGGCCCTCGTGCATCACCTTTAGCTTCACGAATGTGTCGTCACTCTCTTATGAACTCATCCGAAGGGAGCGACAATAATATAAGACCCCCTTATAACACGTCGATCGTAATCTCTCGTTTGTTGTCGTCGTTGTAGCGGATGCGTGTCCTCCTGGAAGGACGAGCTGTCTTCGATTTTTTCGACACGAGCTCCACCGTTGCGTAATTCTGTATTGCGGGAATGGAAAAGGGTGAAAAGTGAGAAACAGGGAAGAACAGAGGAAAAGAGAGGAATAGGGGAGAAAGGGAGAGGATGAGGAGGGAGTAGAGAGAGAGAGAGAGATTAGATGTTATTTTTATATGGGGAGAGAGGTTGAGACTAAGAAGTCACATCTTCCACCTAGCCCCTCATCATGATAGAGGGAAGAAAGAGAGAGGGGAGAAATGATAAGAGGGGGTAGAGAGAGAGATTTAATGTCAGGTGCTGTCTCCGGGCGCACTCTCAATCGGTTCGTGAAGATCGCCACCGAATTACCTCCTCCCACACGTGATCTGACTAACACTCACGGAGCGCTATGCGTTTGCGGAAGAGGCCTTTTAACTTCACTTGCAGCATACTGTATGAGGTGCAATAGATATACTTCCGCGATTATTTATAATATTCGCGTTAAATTAAACAAAAATACTTAAATTAATTTCAGTGCAGCGAATTGGCTGATCAACTGATAAAGCAAATATCAGCGACAATAGGAATGATATTCAATTCTCAGATTTTATTTAGTCTGTAATTATGCTTAACTTTGATAAATATTTTATTCACTAATTTTGTTTTCTATATACATTTCACGTCTAATTAGTTATCATAGGTCTAAGTAGATTGGCAAGGTTCGTAAATTTCGTGGTTATGGGGGTACTTTTTGACTTGGCCAACGATGAAAAAGACGAGTAATTTGCAAATGAATAAAATTTAATACCGTTCCTTAACTTTAGACCTCAAAATAAAAATAAAAAAATTAAAGTCTTTTATGTATTATTGCATTATGCACCAAAATAGTTTTTGTGGATTTCAAGAAAAAATAATTGTAAAATAGATTAGTTATATTCATCTTTAGGGATATTTTAATGTGCATAAAGTCTACATCTGAAAAATATGAATGAATGAAAAAAATATCAAAAGTCTGTTCCATACCATAATAATAACTTAAAAAATAATGTAAAATTTCCAAATGCATGTAAATAAGCATTTTAAGAAAGCGAAGTGATTCGATTACGAACTGTCTCTCGCGAAAATAACCCGCCATTTCGGTCGATTTCTATTTTTATTTTGAAAGAAAAAATGACGTTCTCAACGTCGAATCCGAAAAGAAAACGTAAAACGGAACTCGCTGTTTGAGTCGTGAAGTCCATCTCTGATCGAAAAATAATTCTTCGTGTAAGGCGCCGCATCCCCTTAGGGGGTAATTAAAACCTCGGGGCGAAATTCGCCCCGTGCTGTTCCCGAGGGAGTATTTAAACGCCGATGGAGGCGCCCGTTCAAATTTTCCGCTACGTAATCAGCTCAAGGGGAAAGGGGATGTGAGGGCGGTCAGAGGAGGAGAGGGGTTGGGCGAGGGCGGGAGGGGAGACACCAGGGTTAGCCGCTTTGTCACCAAGGCCGTCTGGTGAGTTGCCAGGACATCGCTCCCGTCCTTCCTCTTTTCGGGCAGCCGAAGGGGGTGGGCGGGGGGAAGGGAGGACCTTACCGCTCCTCCACCGCCACTAGTGCACCTCGACTCCCCTCGCACCTCCGCACTCACGCCGGCCGCATAAGAGGGAGCCTCCCCTTACGTCCCCGCCGAAGGCGTGCATCTGTTACGCGACAGCGGAATAGAGGGACAAGAGGAAGAGAGAGAGAGAGAGAGGAAGAGAGAGAGAGAGGAAGAGAGGAAGAGAGAGAGAGAGAGGAAGAGAGAGAGAGAGGAAGAGAGAGAGAGAGAGACAGAGGAAAAGAGAGAGAGGAAGAGAGAGAGAGAGAGAGAGAGGAAGAGAGAGAGGAAGAGAGAGAGAGAGGAAGAGAGAGAGAGAGAGGAAGAGAGAGAGAGGAAGAAAGAGAGAGAGAGAAAGAGGAAAAGAGAGAGAGAGAGAGAGAGAGAGAGAGAGGGAATCGCCTCGACCTGATTGGTTCGCTAGAATTCTCAATAGAGCCCGGGAATTGTTTATCGCGGGATCCAACAACCGCCCTCCAAATTCGCTCTTTTTAAAGCTTTTTATATAAAAGGCTCCTGCGGCGTGGTTTTGTAACTCGGAGAGTTTTTGCTCCTTTGTGTATTCTTTAGGGGTTTTGGAAGAAGAAGTTAATTTGCATGCAAGCATATGTATGTTTGGTGCTAAAAATATGACGCGTGATTTCGCCTCCCTTTCGAGCCGAAGTCGGTAATCGCAACTCCTTAGTCGCCCGTTTGTGTATATAAACAAACATATTGCTGATGTATTTTATTTAAGTGAATGGAGGTGTACATTAGCGATTTTTTGTACAAAACACAGCTTATGCATTCAATTTGTCCGTCTGGCTAGGGCAGGGGTCGGCAACCCGCGGCTCGTGAGCTGCATGCGGCTCTTTGAGGAATGACCTGCGGCTCCCTACGCCCACTCTCCCGCTTAAAGCGCACCAGACATCAATGACCGTCTCAATCGATAATAATATAATCGTTCTCAATAGAAAGTTGAAAATTTCATTTTCAACTTTCTCATTTTCATCTAAAGTCCTAGAGTCCTAGAGTCATTTTCTGAAAGTATCTCTTTATGTGCTTCATTTGCATGTTGACTTATATTTTCGTAGAATAAAAACTTTTTTTTCTCAAGTTCCTTTTACGAATTACATATCTCCAAAACATCACTGTATGGGTGTGTGTGTGAAGCTTTTAAATAGATAGATGTAATTAAATATGGCTTGATGACATTATTACGTATTTTTTAATTATGCATGCTCTGCGGCTCATCTTATGTTGGATTCTATACACATTTTGAAAAAATCTGATGTGGCCAACACATGACTTTCTCCATATTTGGGGTATAGATATTTAAATTATTATGAATAGCATTATAAGGCAAAATTATTATTTCCTATAGTAAAAGAATACAGTTCTCGTTATTGCCGTAAATTAGGTATATTCTGAATATGTTTACAGAATTCACCGCTAGTTGGTGGCGCTGTATACTGAAAATTTACGAATAAGCAAAATATCTCCGAAATGGATGGTTCTACGAAAATTTGTTTCAAACAAAACTTGTAAGAAATATTATTCTCTACAACTTTAGTCCTTACGAAGATGACCAATTACGACGTTTTTAAGTAGATATTTGACGGAAACCGAAAAAACCGATTATTTATGAATAATTTCTAAACAATAACTGCTATGGAAAATTGTTTCAAATAGAAGTTGTAGGAAATTACATTCTCTATAACATTCGTATAGAATTGTATATACAATAATGATGTTTTAATGGAGAAATATCGCAAAAACCGAATCGGATTTCGAATAAACCTCGACTTCCGGTTAACCGGTATTGTCCAAAAACTAATTTGTGCTCATGCTAAAGTGTTATATATGAACGATATGACAAGTACTTCTTGAGTTAGAGCGCACACAATCACATATACACACACAGACATCATTCCGAAAATAGTATAAACGTGTTCTAGGGACCTCAAAACGTGTATTTCCGTTGAAATCTCGAAGTCGATTTTTTTCGTAATCACAATACTTTTCCATTACTACGTATGGAGAAAGTAAAAGTGGCTCTTCTTGTCAAAAAGGTTGTCGACCCCTGGGCTAGGCGATATCTCTGAAAAGGTTCCTAGGGAAACCAAGTTTTCAGAATAAGTTACTACATATGAGAGCTATATGTGGCAATGTGAATTCGGGATCAACTGCTGGGGAATGGGAGAGCCAAAAAGGGCGGGGCTTGTAAAAAAATCACCTTATATTATCTGCTTTAGCAGTACATTCCTAACTTGTTTTATTCTTTATTCGGATTTCTATTTACAGTAATACAAATTACAGTAAAAGGAAATAAAGTAAAATAACAAATAAAATGCAAAGTTACTTGGAGAAATATTTTTCCTTGTGGAAACGAAGATTTTGTGCTGGTTTCGAGAAAGGAAATGAGGAAAATCAGAGCGAAAATGATAGAATATTGATAAATGTACATAAAAGTGTGTAAATGGAGGAAGAAACATGAAATAGACAAAGTATGTTTTATTTTAATTGCGACATTATTATATTGATATTTTCATAATTTAAAATAATGACATTTTTTGAAATTATTTAATCAGTAAATCCATCTCTGTTATTCGAAACAAACGAGAAAGTAAATATTAAGCAAGATTAATAGAACAGAATTGACACAAAATCAAGAGAAATTTTTTAAAAATTCAGTGATATTTTAAAATTATTTTTATTCTATATATTTCTACTCTTAAGTCTTAGATGGTAGTGTTTAACACAAATTTTAGCGGGTTCATTCAAGTTTGTTTAAGACGCAAGTTCCATTTCTAAGCATCGCATCGGTGCGACTTAACTAAAGCGCGCGGTAAATTGATGCCTTCGCGTAGTTATATCAATGAGTCACGCAGCAATATAATTATCAATCGATTCATATTGAGAGTAATTTTCGCTGCGCAATGTGTGCGTAAATGCAGCGAATACTTATTCCCTCTTTACACTTAAGCGCTTCGCTTTAACTGATCGATATTCGCCACGAGGTTAACTTTCATGGGAACAGGGACGTACCGTTTAGATCGTAAGCGATAAGTGAAGAAACTTCTTGGAAAAATTATCCCACTGATTGGTCGACCGTAATTAGTTTTAGCACCCGTTCAAAATGGGTATAGTTTTTATCGCATTGGAAATGAACAGTTCTACTACTCTGCTTGTTATTTAGAAAGATCTCCAAATCAAAATATTACTGGTACTCTGAAATTATTTAACAAAAGAAAATTTGTGGAATAGTGAGAAATAGGTACGACAAATAAAATCATGGAATAAAGCAAACTTCTGTCGTCACTCGCCTTTCTACAACAACGGCTAAAAAGAGAAAGGAAACTCTCAGACAGACGGCCATTGGCCGCGACGACTCCAACCGTCAATAGAGATAGGCGACTCCGGTATATATAAGACGACGCAGGACTGCCCCTGCACTTCACTCCTGAAGAAGCCTTCCGCAGCGAAGGCGAAACGTCGAGAGCGGTAATGCCGTCCACGCAGTGCCTCCCGAAAGCATCAACCCACATCATCAAACACTGCGAAAACCCCAACCGAAAATAATAAGTATCTTTTAAAACTTCTCAATAATAACCGAAATATTTCACCGAATAGTAGTATGTCCGCAGAAGACAGGTTGACTAACAAAGTGCGTCAAAAGTTTTTTCATCACATAATTCTTTCCTTCCCTTGACGGTTAATAGACATCATTCAATGCATCCCACGTTGTTCCAGCGCGTTTAACAAGTGTCCTAGGTCGCTCTGCAAAGAATTTGCGAAGTGAGTATATGTCACACGCGTTCAGTAATGGTCGCCTATTTCACTTTTCATGTTATCTCGCAGGAGCTATAAAAGTAAACGCGTCCCATAATTCTCGCAAGTAACGGCAACTGACGCAGTTTGAAATTCCGGACCTGTTTTTAAGACCTCAAGGTCGCCGAAGGAAATTGGATTTTTCTCCGCGCCGATGACTACCTGTCTAGCACGAAAATCACGTTAAAGAAGTGAGGTGTTATAGTCGATCCAACATCGGAAGACTGATGGCCTCGAAAACGAGTTAGCAACAGCCAACAGGAGACTGTTTGTTTGGGAAGGTATTGGGGAGGAAACCAGTCTCACTCCTGCTCTCGAAGAGATCGCATCGGACTGCGTTGCCGTTTCTACCGCCGTTTCCTTGCTGTGGATCAAAAAGAAGGATGGGAAGTATTTTATTTATAAACTGCGTAGTATATCAGCTGAGCAAGAGCTGGCAGCGCGCACCGATATCTGCTCTCCCGCACGAAAGTTGAGAGGGGCGATGGAAGGGGAAACGTTCGTGATTGGCTACTTGCTCTAAGTAGGCCAAGAGACTTCCGAAGTGGGATCGACTATAGTTACACAACTTCGCCACCACTCGAGATGAATATTTTACTATTGCCTATCGACATTTATACTTGCCATAAATCTTATGAGTAGGAAGGCAACGCGGAAGAAAACACAGCGCTCTAATTGTACGCTTTTTGTATTAGGAGCAATGAAACTTATTATTAAAACCCTTCTTCGCCCACGCAGATTTTGTTCCGACGCAAATAAAAGGACCTCTACCGCAGTGGATGAAATCGAAACTCCGCGCCTTGCTCAAGAAACAAAAACGGCATCACACGCGCATAAAGCACCTTTAAGAAGTTGGTATTTTTTGTATTAGGAGCAATGAAACTTATTATTAAAGCCCTTCTTCGCCCACGCAGATTTTGTTCCGACGCAAATAAAAGGACAATTGACGCGCTTCTGCGATAGGATTCGCCAAAGGTTGTCGGATCACGTATTTCTTCGCCCTCTCCTAAATTCCCACCCACTTAACAGTCGACGGCTATCTGGCGATTCATCCCCCTCGGGAGTGTCATGGCGGACGCATTAAGGTCCTGCGACGAAATTGCGGGCGTCTAGCGTCTGCGAGAATTTCGCATAGGTCCGAATCCATCGGTGTTCGACGCTCTGGCTAATAGATCTGATTGCATCAAAAAATAACCCCCGAAATATGTCATGTACCCTACTGATACTACTAAATAACAATGATCGTATTTCGCTACAAGTTTAGGCGGTATATAATAGTATACTTAAAAGAGTGCCAGGTCTAAAAGCCAGCGTTGTACCCATCTTTTATTATTTACTTCTAAAGTGTCTCATTACACTTGTACTAGAAAAAAATAGTCCACAAATTATAATTCTTAAACGCTGCCCAATCGCCACCCAGATAACTGTTGAGTATAAATTAGTCAAAATGTTTTCTGCGATAGCAAGTATCGGAATGGAACCTTCGTTGGTAAATATGAACAACTATACCAAACAAATTATTTAAATAAAAAAGAGACTAAATCTGTTTTCAAACTTGCGCGTCATCGTCTTAATTTAAGCGACAGAATAGCAGAATAACAGATGGTTTCCGGTATCGCCGTTCGTTTTTTTTTTTCGTTTCTTTCACACTTGCCCTCAGACGCGTTGGTGGAAACCATTCTGCAGGGGGATCCAAATATAAGCGTGGGCGGAAACGCTCTCCTTCCCCTTTGACCTCTCCTTCCCTTTTTCCTCCTCCCCCGCCTTCCCTCCGTTCCATTCTCCGCGTTCGAAGGACGCTCTCCAGCGTCAAGCGTAAAGGATTCCGTGTCAATGGTAGTGCAAGTGCGCGTAGAATTGTGGGAAGAGCGTTGAATATCAATGACGAGGAGGGAAGCAAGAAGGGGTTGTTCGCGAGAGAGCGCTGCTGTTAGTTAACATTCGACTGCCGTTGCGTAATGGACTTTTTCAGGTCGAACGAGCTGCCATCTAGTAGCATCTTGGATAGTTTTATCATCCGTCCTTTATCCTATTTTGCGCACGGTACACGCAAGGCACGCGGACGCGGAGACCTGCTGTCGTTGCGCGAAAACAAAGTCGTCCGCTCCTAATTGTATAGCGCCGCTCGTTGGAAAAGTGCTGAAGCAGGCACTCGCACGCATTTAAAGTAAATATGCATTAGAGCGAAAGATGTCGAACCGAAACGCCTTCTCGCTACTGTAACTCGCCGCCAGCATCGTGGAAGCGAGGTTTATATGCAATCGCAATTGTATTATCCTTTGTTTTATCAAGAATGTTGACATTTAGTTTCTTTCCCTCCGGCCGTAATGCTGCGATCCTCGCGAGACATTCTTTTCGTATCCTCTATTTGATCACATAAAACGCACATCTGGTTTACGGAAAATCCCAGAAACAAAAGAAAAAAGAAACATTTCCGCGAATATTTTTCCTCCGCTAATTTCAAAATCACCTCTCCCCTGCAGATGAAAGGATCCATTTGAGAGAAGAAAAGCGCGAAGGCCGCGCCAAGGCATTCGTCAAGACGTAAGGATAAAGCACGACGCGGAAAAGTTTGACGCAAAGTTTTTTATGGCGGTCGGAACGGCTGATGAATAACGTTCCAAGTGCAGAAAGACTGCTTCGACGCCATGCGCGGTGAAGAAAATGACACATTTCCAAACTTACACACTTGAATGCGACACGAAACGCTCCTCTGAAATTTATGGCAACACTCGAGAAATCAAAAGAACGTCGCAGTCGACCTCTTTAGCCAAACGAAGCCAGAGCACACCGAATCTCGTTTCCCTCGTAATCCCTCTTATTTATGCTCATTTTCCCTCAATCTCACTTTAAACTACCTACCGCACAGAAGTTTCCGGATAAGAAGGGGAATTTTGTTCCAAATTACACCTCATGACACCAATTTTAGTACGAGTAATATAACAGATCGGTTCGCCGTCGTTCCTCTATGGATCGAAGGGGGACCCTCAGCCGCGAGATCCACGCGAAGACGAGTGTCGATCGCACCACTAGCGGCCCGTGCAGCAGATGGCCTAAGCCACGCTACGAGCCGCAAGCTCTTATGGGGAAAGAGTTCGCACCTTTTGGATCACTGTGATCATGAGTAACCACTCCCTAGTTACAACTCCTGCGCGCGTATATTCACCGAGAATCGTTCGCTTGTCGCCCGGGGCGGAGTTCGCTCTTCGATCGGATTGGCCGATCAGTCGGTCACCTTACAAACCAAATAGCGACATTTATCAATTTTGCGAATAGTAACAGCGTAGATGACTCTTAGACGGAAATTTTGCGAATCATTCGCGAAGGGCTTAAAACGTTTGTCCCAACCAAAGCAATTCGTGATCGCAAGGACCCGCGGTGTAGTGGTCTGCACGGGCCGGGTCTGGCCCGGGTAAGACTGAAAAGTAATGGGCTCGGGCCTAGGCGATTTATCTGACGCCATTTACGTTCGGGCCAGTTTAGGACCCAGTGAACCCCTTTCATGTTTGCGCCACTGTGCATTGTTTCGTCTCGACTATTTCTTTTAGGGAGAGTTCTCCGTTATCTCCTTTACAAGCGACACATCTCCCAGGCCGCCACTAGAGCACCCACGAATACCTATCAACCGACTATCTTTTAAACAACTACCTACTTCTATCACTATCAAGAGGGTTCTGTTTGCCTTAGGAGATAGCAGGATCTTTGGGAGTCTTACATCTGAAGCTTCATTCCCTAACCTCCCCTTTGTATCTGCATTGGTCGTCAGTTCGCTCTGGGTAGCAGATGATATTGGTCTTCCGTACTGATAGAAATTGACATAATTTGTATTCTTCGTACATTTGTGGTTTGAAATATATTTTGTGTTATTAAAACTTTTTATAAATCACAAAAATACCAGAATGGATTTAATAAGGAATTTCAGAAAAAAGTGCGTTTACCTTTGACATGCTTGGAAAATTTCTAAACATAAAAATATACTATATAAAGGGTATATGTTTACTGAAGAATGTACAAAATGTCCACGGCCGGGTTGAATTTGGGCCAGTTTAAAATAATTTGGGCCTAGGGCCGGGCCTGGGTGCAAAAATGGACCGAAATTTCGGGCCGGGCCGGGCTTGGACTCAATTATGAATGGGCCGGGCCGGGCTTGGGCAAAAGATTTCGACCCGTGCAGACCTCTACCGCAGTGGATGAAATCGAAACTCCGCGCCTTGCTCAAGAAACAAAGACGGCATCACACGCGCATAAAGCACCTTTAAGAAGTTGGTAGGGACCACGCGAACGAGTATTTAATATACAGAAATAGTCGTAACTCTGCAAGAGACGAAGCGCGTAAGGAATTTGACGCCTACCGATCCACGACACTCTCGGATTCAATCAAAAACGACTCGAAAGAATTTTGGTCGTACGTGGGAGAAATTCGAGGAGGTCAGTCCACAGTACTTCTTCTACATATAGACAACTGTGACAGTGTACACGATTCTCTTACTAAGGCTAGTATGTTAAATCGGTTCTTTTAAAATTGCTTCACAATAGACAGCGGTGATTTCATTGATTTCCCTACTCGTATAGACTCAAATATGAGCGACATAGAAATATCCGAAAGCGGTATCGTCAAATTACTAAGTCAGGTCCACAAAAGAAAATAGCCAGGGCCTGAAGCCATACCTGCATTCATTATAAACTCGTTATCAAACGAATTAGCTCCGTACCTTAAGCTTCTACTCAGAAAATCTTTAGATGAGGGTGTAGTTCCTTTGATAAGGACAACAGCCCACGATACACCAATACATAAAACGGGAAGTAAATTATAAGTGGAAAACTACCGCCCTATATCGTTGACGTCAATCTTCTGTAATGTTTTTGAGCACATTATCGGTAGCTCAATAATGCGATTTCTCGAAAGCAAAGAAGCGCTTAATAGAAACCAGCATGGTTTCCGGAGAGGCAGGTCATGCGAGACTCAGTTAGCTCTACTCACACATGATATTGTGAAAGCAGCGGATAAAGGAATAGTAGTTGATGCAGTATTTTTAGACTTTAGGAAAGCCTTCGACACCGTTTCTCACGTGAAAATAGTTCAAAAATTAAGGGCTTATTCAATTAACGAGAAAATTGTAAATTGGATCGCCTCGTTCCTTTCCGATAGAACCCAGAGAGTAGTTCTCGACGGAGTTGCATCAGACGTCGTCAAAGTGACTTCCTGCGTGCCTCAGGGAAGTGTAATCGGACCTCTGTTATTCTTGATATATATAAATGATTTAGCGGATAATATAAAGTGTAAAGTTAGACTCTTCGCGGATGACACACTTGTGTATGGAGAAATCAACACAATACACGACCAGGAGAATTTGCAAAGGGACCTTCAGGCTATTACGAAATGGTGTAAAGATTGGCAACTCGACCTGAATATACAGAAATGCGCCGCAATTAATTTCACCCGCTCCATGAATTTCAACCGTTACCCGTACCAAATACAGTAAAATTCGTTTAATACGTATTTGAGGGGACAGACTCATTGCTTCGTTATAAGCGTGACTACGTTATATACGAGAAACATGGTTTTTGGCCTATACATCCCATATAACACGTATACACACAGTAAAAGTTGTGCTATCCGGCTATTTAGAAACGGCCAGCCTTAGATACCGGCAATTACACAAATACAATTCATTTTGTATTTCGTTTTCTTTTTTTATGAATTTTTGTGTTAATAGTATATGTGTAATACCACAACTTCCACTTTAAAATTTCTTAAAATATAAGATGTATATATTACGTATTTACTCCGTATACTTCTGTGTCTGCTGAGTAAGCATGGCGTTTTTGGTTACGTAAGCCATTTGCATTGTCTAGATGTTTTCGTGTACTTCTACAATTTCCAGTTTTATCGCTTTTTATTATTTAAAAAATTACCCATCCATTGAATATGGCATCAAAATAAATACCTAAAAGCAAGGAATAGGAGAGAAAAGGTTGGTTTAACGCTAACACAAAAGCTGGAGCTGATCCAACGAATTGAAAAAGGAAAAAATAGAGCAGCCATAGCAAAAGAATTCAACATCGGATCTTCCACGCTCTACGATATCAAGGCTCATAAGGCTAAATTAATGAAATTTGTGTCATCTTCTGAGACGAGTAAATTAATTGATAAACATCATACGCTTCATACGCCAAAAATTGAGGAACTGTATAAAATATTATATGACTGGTTTTCACAGAAACGTTCAGAAGAATTAAATAATTTCGTCCTTTTCTAATAGAGTAAATAAAGATAAATAAGAAAGATATAATCCAATAAATTCAATTTTGGAAACAGGTTCACTGCCGTAATCCCCAAACTTCCCGGACGCCCGAAGCTTTGCAATAGTCCTTTTGTTTTGCATGTAAGTGTAGCAACGAATTTAAGTAAGAATGGGTAAATAGTGTCTATATCTAACTACGTGTGGAAGAATTAAAATGGCAAACGCAAACCCCACGCATAGTTATGTTTGGGGAGTATGATAGTGAACCTAAGCCCAATTTTGTTTGGTTATTGCTAAATTTGCGATGTCAAAATATAAAATCGCTCCCCTAGCCGGATATTTCTCCTAATCGGCTTTTCACAATCCAAAAGGTAGCCGGATAACACAGCTTTTACTGTATTTGCAGTGAGTCGACTTCAATGTCGTACTTACATATGCAAAGAGATGCTTATCAACTTCGCGGCATGTAAAATGTTCGACTGGTATTACATACGATTTTTAAATGGTAAATTAATATTATTATTATGGTCATTAATTTACATAAATATTTCACATTTTTAATATCAATTTCAAAACAAAGGGAGCGTGGAAATTCGTATGGAAGAGGTAGATGGAGGAAGGGGACCTCTACGAACAAGTGCGCGGTAAACGGGCGGAAACTATTCATTACTTATCGCTCTGCTCGCCAAAATTCGTTATATATGGGGCATTTTTTGCCACGGGACCAAACATTTCTTCGTTACAGCCGAGAATTCGTAAAATGCGTGTTCGTTACATCCGAGAAATTTAACCAATGCCCTTATGGAGTAGTTCAAGGGACAGAGACATTTCTTCGTTATAGCCGAGATTTCGTTTTATGCGTGATCGTTATAAACGAGTTTTACTGTATCTGAATTAAAGCTAAAATACGTTAATAGCTACAAATACCTACGAGTAACTCTCAGTAGCAATTTATCTAGTAGAGAGCATATCAAAACCGTTATAGCATCGGCAAACAGAGTTCAAGGGCTTTCCTCTAGAGTCCTGCGGGGATGCCCCTCGAATGTGAAGGAAATTGCATACTTTTCCCTAATAAACCCGTCGTGGAATACCGTTGCGCCGTCTGGGACCCTTTCGAAGAGTGCCTAAGTAGGGAGCTCGAAATGGTTCAGCGTAGAGCGGCTAGATTCGTAAAAGGAGTATATTGGTATGATGCTAGTGTGTCAGAGATATTGAGGGATCTGAAATGGCAGGCGTTGAAGAGTAGAAGAATTGAATACAAAAGGAAAGTATTTGAAAAATTCGAAAGCTCCGAATTCGTTGAAGACGTACGCGGAATAGACGTCCCCATCGGTGTTACTGAACGTAATGTTAGATCCGAGTGCA
The DNA here is from genome assembly GCA_036926305.1 of Uropetala carovei. Taxonomy (NCBI): domain Eukaryota; kingdom Metazoa; phylum Arthropoda; class Insecta; order Odonata; family Petaluridae; genus Uropetala; species Uropetala carovei. Next base: position 1,866,022 of record JAXCHB010000280.1, read on the forward strand.
GGAGAAAATATGTCGAAACTATCGCTAGAACAGAGAAATACTACAGATCCTTTTTCCCAGACGAGATAAGACAGTCCAACAGAGGAATTAGTTAGTTCACTTGGTGTTGTGACACCCCCTGCCAAACGCTTCTAGCGGCTTGCAGGGTATTGATGTAAATGTAAATATAAATGTCTAATAAGAAAGTCATTTCCTGTAGTCACAGAGTTGTTGTGTAATAGCCTACGGTATGATGGTGTTAATGAAAGCTGAGGTAAGTAATCACATGGAATCAGGGCTAACCTATCCTATAAAAAAATCGGTACAACATACATTGTACAAACTTTCTCATATACTAATGCGTCGTTTAGTTATATTTAGAAAATGAAAATCGTATCAGCCGGTTTTTAGGAAATCCAATTTTTGTTAAAATTGCCCAAGAATAAACTAGCCTTATATTCATTCATTGAGATAATTGAAATATGTAGTATTATTGCAGACGTATGCTCAAGTAACTGTACGAAATTTGATCAAAATCGTTACAGTCGTTTTTGAGAAAATCAAATTGTTAAAAATACGTAGAATAAACTTCCCTTAATTATTGAGCAATGTCAACCATTTCTCATAGCTTCTATTTTGTATGCTAAAATGCCTAAGTACCAGATTTCATTCATTTTCGCTCTACCGTTTAGGCTCAAGAGCCAGTAACAGACAGACCGACAGACAGACGGCATTGCGAAAACCACTTGGCAAAACCTAAAACATATATTTCCGTAAAAATCTCGAGGTCGAATTTTTTCGCGATTACAATACTTTCTCAATATACTTCGCATATGAGAAAGTAAAAAGGTCGCAAGGAAATTTTGATTTGTTAGGGGCGGCCAAATCAAATCTCGCCCACACCTATCAAATCTCACGGGCCGGCCCTGCCTATGGACTATATGATCGCCGAAGTTAAAGCAATCTATTTTATTAAGCTCAGTCGCAGAAAATACAGCCAATTTCATAAGAGAATTATCAATGTACAAAATCCGACAAAAGTTAATATCTTGGTATTTACTTAGCTCATACGCCTAGCTTACGCATGCATAATAGTACAAACAATTATTTTAAAATACAATACAAAGTAATTCTACCTTCCGGTAGGTTTTAGGTACACGCCACCAATTCTTGGCTTTCCAAAGCCTTTCTCTTAAAATTATCATATCCCATTCTTTCTTTTAACGAATCTAATATATAATACATATATATCTTTGCCTCTCTCCTATCATTGTTCCTTTCAGTAAACCTTTCAAATTTTGACCCACCCATTTCTTCTGTCTACCCGTTATTAATCTAAGTTCCTCTCTTCCCCTGTTCACCTGCTATATTCAAAATTGTAAATTACAATACATATATTGAAATTCTAAAGCGACGATCCAAGATGCCTATATAACAGTCATAGAGAACAACATAGTCTAAATAATCGTGTGATATAAGCGGAAGAAAAGGATGTTTAGCTTTTGTTTCTTAAACATCGCAGAACACGCGAATAAGATATCAAATACCTTTAGTGTAGTATAGAGTTAGATCATGGCTCGAGATTCGCGGAAAAAGATCCATCCACTGAATCGATTATGGAGTCGAAGATTTATTCGAGAAGACACGTCTCGTCCCTGATCGACTGCGAACGTTTACACCCTCTGTCGCAATGAACAGGAGAACATCGCAGGAGCACGAGATGAAGATTTATCCGACGGTCGTCGAAATCTGAACGTTGCAGCATCGGTCTCCGGCAGGGGGCGCGCCATCGACGCGGTGTTGCTCATTTGAGGTCGCGGTCGCCAAGGGCAGCGCGACGTACATATTAAGAATGCGAATCCCTCGACAGACGAGATGGCAGTACCGAGATTATCACCTGGCGACTTCACCAAAAGTCCTGGCGGCGATCAGATACTATTGAGCGAATGTTGACGAAGGGCTCTTCTGAATCGCAGAAAACGGCATTGAAAATGTTTGATTTTATTTTTGCGATGAGTATCTCTTCTTTAGGGCCAGTTCCACGATGGGCCGTTGGCTGTCAACGCTGTGACTGTGACGTTAAATCGTGGTTCAAATCTTTATTAGGTTTTATCGTCAAATCTCAAGATCAACCGAGAGATATGAGCTCTAAATCAACCAATTGGATATTTTTAAATTCGCAATAAAATCATCAGAGTTGCTCTCCGTTAACTTTCTCTAAAATCAAGTTCTGTTATGGAAAATACCTTTATTACCGTTCGACATTTAACTCGATTCGGTCTCAAGTTATTAGTTTTTCAATGGCATTCGATTCCTCGACCTTTGAAGTGGACCTAAATATTTGCAGAAGTGACCTCCCAAACAATTCTTTCATCGTCGAAAAATAAAACGTTCTGGAGTAATCTTTAAATAGATTCGAGAAGTGTATATTCGATTTGATGGAAGCGAAACGTCTCCTCGTGAATGAATAAATATATAAACTGTGATTCACCTTTAAGAAATCCGTGTGCTCATACTTGTGCGATGTTTACGTGCCGAAGAGTTAGTACGAGCAAGAATGCAAATGATAGGGAATCGCATGACCTTTTCAAGGTGAACTTGATGACAAGGTGATCGCACAGCGATAAGCAGTTAGCAGGCGAATCGGATTCCGGCTCACCCATAGCAGTTATTTAGCTGTCTCGATGAGAGAGGCGTGGTTCTCTTCTCTCATTCTCTTAAAACGCCGAAGAGGAATAAAACGGAGTGTGAGAGAGACTTAGATTAATTACACCCAGATAATCACTGTGGTCACGCCATCCATCGCTCCACGTAACTCTAGCATCTCTAAACTTGTATTAAATTTCGTTGGCGGCGATTATAATTTAACCGCGAACCAAAGGCAGTAGAAGTATGAAATTATTCACGACGGTGTTTTCTTTAGCAAGTAAACGTAAAACAGTGGCGGATTTAAGGGGGATCGCACTTGTTGCGCGCCAGGGGCCCCTTGAAGGGCCTCCGAAAAAATTGTTTTTATCTATAATCTTATAATGTTAAATATCCCATTTTAAAAGTCACGAAGGAAATTTTATTTTTTTGCAGTGCGTTACTCATTGCTTTCACCGTGTTTAGAGTTCTTCCTTTATTTATTTGCTAGAAGTACTTGATCATCCGCGTATTTCACTGTTCTTATAATCCTTCCTCCTCCTCTCCGATTTTGAAATCTCCCGTACCTTCTAACGCTTCCTGCGTTAGCCTCTCTCCATATACTATATTGAATAGGATCGGCGATAGGCAACAGCCCTGTCTTACTCCTCTACCGATATGTACTCCGCTGGTTTCCGCATTCTCCAACATCAGCTTTACAACTTTATTCGCATATAGACTCCTGATCAGTCTCCTGTCTTTCCAGTCTACACCTATATCCTTTAATATCCTCAATATCCTCATCAATTTTATCCAATTCACTCTATCAAAGGCCTTCTGCCAGTCGACGAAACATATACAGCAATCTTGGCTGTACTCTATTGCCCTTTCTGGTATGATTCTCACTACACCGATAGCATCTCTGGTTCCTCGTCCTTTTCTGAAGCCGAATTGATCTTCCCCTAGCATTTCTTCCACCTTTTTCTCTAATCTTTTATGACGAATCCTCGTGATGATCTTCGATGTGTGTGACAGTAGGCTTATCGTTCTGTAGTCTTTACACTGCATTGCCTTTGGCTTCTTCTTTAGGGGGATCATTGTTACATCTAAGAAATCCTGAGGTCACTCTCCCGAGTCGTAAATTTTGTTAATTAGTTTGGTAATCAATTTTAGTCCTTCCGATCCCATGACTTTAAGTATTCCATCGCTGCCTGTAGCTTTTCCTTTCTTTAGTTCCAGTATCGCCTTTTCTACTTCGCTTTTCATAATACTTGGTCCCAAGTTGTCTTCTTCAATGCAATTCTCTTCTTCCAGTTCCATTTGTACCGATCCTGCCTGCTTTTTGTATAGTTCCTTAATGTATTCTTCCCATACCTGTGCTACATCCTTTGGTTCTGCGACTATTTTTCCATCTATATTAATAATTCCTTTACCACGAATCCCATTAGGCTTCTTATCTTCAAACTCCAGTGCCCTAGCGTACATCATATCGTACCGTCCTAACTTCTCCATCTGTTGTAATTCCTCACATTTTTATTTTATCCAAATTTCCCTAGCTTTATCTGTTACCCTCCACAACTCATTGTTTATGCGTCTATAATTGGCTCTACCTTCTTCACTGTTAACATTTTTCCATTTCCTTCTCTCATCCATTTTCATCAGCATTTCCTTAGTGATGGTTTTCTGATTTTCTTCTCTTGTTTCCCAATCTCTTTATTCAATCTATCTTTGATTGTGTTAGCATTTTTTATGCTGTTCCTGAATCTTTGTTTTACTAGGATGTAATCTATTTGGCATCTCATTCTATCTCCTGGGCTTTTCCATGTGTATAGCCTTCGTTTATGGTTTCTGAACCATGTATTAATCATTACTAGGTCGTTATTAACACAGAAGTCTACCAGTTTTTCTCCTCCTCGGTTTCTTTTCCCAAGTCCATATTGACCGACAACATTTTCTTCTTGTCCTTCACCAACTATGCTGTTCGAATCTTCCATTATTATGCAGTTTACCTTTCCTCTTTCGTCTTCTTCGTAATCTCTTTAATTTGTTCATACATCTCCTCAATTTCTTCTCCATTATGAGTGGACGTTGGCACATATACCTGGTTATCAACATGTCCACTGGGACAGCTTTTAGCTTTATTTCCATCAACCTATCGTTCGTGGCTGTTATTTTTGTCACGCTCTTCATCATATCTTCCCTAAGTACCTTGCCCCACTCTTTCCCACTGTCCTCCTTTCCATCTAGATTGGGGGACTATTTTACCTCCGAAATATTTTACGTCGAGAGAACTCATATTGTCCAACCCATATAATAATTACTAGGGAATTTTAGTGTTGTAGTTTCCCCCTTGCTTTCCACATCGCAGTACTGTAGCCGTTCAAATCGTCCCTATCACGCCTACAGCTCTATTGGATATAGACCCAGCCAACATAATTTGTTTTCGGCTCTATACCATACTGACAGTACTGCTGCCTACTCTCAGGCACCGATGATAATTTTTTTGTGAAAAACCTCCATTCGCGGGGATTGAACCCCGGAACGTTGTAACGGAAAAAAGACACGCTAACCACTACACCACCAGTGCTGTGGTTATTATAGTAATATATTATAGTAATAAAATGTTTTCTGTTGCTTTAAATCAGTGGTTATTAACCTTTTTCTGGCTGCGACCCAAATTCTGGTCGCGGCGACCCATTTCCTCCATCACTTGTAATAAGTAATAAAATCAATAGGTATTTAATAAATAAATGAAAATAAGATCTTAGATCATTAGCATGGAACGGGTTGTTAGGAGCGGGATGGGACAACTGGCCACGGCCGACCGGTCGCGAGACAACTGGCCGCGGGGCCAACTGGCCGCGAGACAACTGGCCGCGAATAAGTTTCTCGAAAATGGTCTGCGATTACTGGAATACTGTGCAATGGTTGTGAACCCGATAACATTGAAATATATATCCCTTCTCCACAGTCAACTGGTTACTTCAGTGCGTTTATGAAAATTATTTCTTTTTACTTTCTCCATATACCGTAGTATAGAGAAAGTATTGTTTTCATAAAAATAGTCAACTTCGAGATTTCAACGGAAATACATGTTTCGAGTAAAATGTGAGAAATTTTTGTAGTTCCTCATTTACTCAAGTAATTTAATTTTGAAAAATTTTATAACGCATTTAATTTTTTGCTTTTAAATCTTTCATATTGTCATTCATTTATTTATTATAAAAAGCAATTAATAAGTCAGTAATAATGCATTAAAATGTATAATAGTCGCGTGTTTTTAAAGGATCTGCCCCTTAATATCGTCAAACATATGTGATATAATGTAATCCTCCGATCGAAACAACAATGAGAGGTCCTTACATCTGGAAATTTATCGACGGATTACGTTAAGTTCAGCGTGGGAGGGATTTTTATTATGAGCAGTTAATTGCAGGACAAAATCCTCCCGTAAAATTGAAAAAGTATAGAGCTGCGGATGCTAGAATTTTACCAATTGTTGCAGATTACGGAAATAGAGACAAAATCAAATATTTAAGGGGTATTGCTCATAATTTTGAAATGGACACCTAACTTTTTTTATTATCTGTATTACGATATTACCTATATTTTAATTTTTCTGTATTATTATTAATTCCTACGTTTTGATATTTTATAATAAAATCTATTATTCATACTCTTTTACTTATCAAAATGTTACAAATAATTATAATGTTTTATAATCAATTTCTATTCTCATATTTTGTAAAATATTGTTTGCAATTTTAATAATAATTAAATAAACCCATTTCAATGTTATCGGGTTCACAACCATTGCACAGTATTTCAGTAATCGCAGACCATTTTCGAGAAACTTATTCGCGGCCAGTTGTCTCGCGGCCAGTTGTCCTAGACCGGTTAGGAGGGACGATGTACATGCATATAGAAAGCAATGGAAGATCTTTGATGGTCCACTCAAAATGGCTTGACGACCCAATTTTGGGTCGCGACCCAGGGGTTAAGAACCACTGCTTTAAATCATGGGTGAAGAACCTCCGGCCCGCGGGCCGCATGCGACCCCCGAGAGCGTTTTGTGTGGTCCGCGAAGCAGTGATGAAAAAGAGATTCGAAAATTTAACACATTAACTCATATTTTTAGATCCAAATAATGATAATAAAACATTTAATACTGAAATGTTAGTCCTAAATACTGTAATTTAGAATTGATTTCCACATATATGATACCTTATAATCTCTCAGTAACTTCAATTTAACTAATCAGGCCCGCCAAAGCATTAGCAACTTTCAATGCGGCCCCCCGAATGATTCACCACCACTTATGCGGCCCGCCACGTGGAAAAGGTTCCCCACTCTTGGTTTACACGAAAAATTAGTATTTTATTGATCATTTTGTATATCATAGAGTGGTCATCAATAAAACAATGACAAAGTGATCTTATTATATATGCATGAAGAGGGCTAAAAATTATATAAAATACTATCAACTAAGACGCTAGAAGGCATCCAAACGTTACCAAGATACACTTTCTTTATCACTGGAATTCGACGATAAAATTTAACAAAGATTTAACGATTTATTTTTTCTATTTACACAAAAAATTATCGTTATCTTACAAACCATTAATTATTATTACATGAAAAATATTCTTGTAACAGCGATGGCAATCAATGAAGCTCCCTCTCTTTATTCGTTCCTCGTTACTTTTCACAAATTTCTGCTGATGGGCCTATTAATATTTATATACCCCAAAATGAAAAAAATCCTCTTTCATTATCATGAATTATGTCAACCAGAAAAACAGAAAGCCTTCATTTTGGATGGCCACCTGTTTCCCCGAGAACTTAAATTCCAAGAGAACCAGAATGTGATTTTATCAGTTCATTGAGCTTGTTGGGGCAAAACGCCCCGAAGACTTTTACTGTATATCGAAACAGTTTCGAGAGTTTAAAAATCAAGGAACTCCTAGTCATCTTCATAAAGATTATTAATTCGGGCTATGATTCCTCCTCCTTTTGAAAGAGAATTCCAGTGGAGAGTTTGCATAAGGTATATCGAATCCGAGAAATTAAATATTCAGCGAAAATTACAGCTTCCCTCTCCAAGTAACGAGAGTTTTTTTTCCCGAAGTCCATGATGGATAAATTGGAGCCATTGCGTAAGATTAATCTCTTTGGGCAAAACTATAGAATCAGTCTTTCTCTTCGACCTTCCCGGAAAAAATGATAAAACATATCCACGCGTCGATGGAATGAAGGAAAACGATATTAAGGAGGCATTAACGTCATTCGGACCGCAAAAACATGCCTAGATAAACATTTCCCTAGAAAGAAAATCATTACGCGAAAGCCGTACGAATTTCATGAACGAACAACGCACCACAAACCTCATTCGTTTTAGATTCGCCCCGTTTCCACGTGGTCACGGCATTTAAAAGAAATCATAGTAAATCTTCTTGGAATCGATTAACATCGGACCTATTTCGGAGGGGCGAGCGAAAGGGTGCGGGGGAGGAGGGGAAGTGCGTCCTTCGGCGCGCGGAGGGGGCAAGAGAGGCCGCCGAACAGGAAGCCGCTTTTGTGACCTCCATTGGACCACACCTTCTTCCTTTCCGTCCCTCACCCGCTTCCCCTCTTCTCATCCGAACGAATCCTTTCGCCGCAGAGTCCTCCATCGACGCTCCTCAAGGGTGGAAAAATTAACGAGATTCACTCTCGTGAATATTTGTGCCGACGAAACTCAAAACGGAGAATTTGCGTTCTTCATTTGGTTTTGCGATTTCGCCACGAGAGGCTGGTTGCCAGCGCGTCCTCGCTCTTGATGTTTCGAGAGTCTCTTCTTCGGCCCCTCGTCCTTCCACCTCCCCCATCCGCCCTGCCCCCTCTTCTGCATCTCCCAGCAGTCACGTGAAGGAAACCTGTTTCCCGTTCTCGTCATTCTCGCTTGAATTATTTGCGTCATAATTAGCTAAGCTCTTTAAGTGGCTTCGTTGGTGTTTTTTTCAGCCGAACGCGTGATCCAGAAGATTACGTTGCGAATCCTTCTTCTCTCGAAAGGGAAGGTTTTTTTTGTTTCGCTTGAAAATCGCTCCTCTTTTCAGATTCATTTCTTTGCAAAGAAAGCAAGCTGTTTTATGGCGTTCGCTGGTGGTGTTTTGTTGCGGATCGACTTCCCCAGAAGCCCTTAACGGATCATTCTGCACGATAATTCAGGCGTTAGGGACGGAATAGGGAGTGTTACCGTCAAGTTGGTCGAGAATTTTTCATATGGAATAAGCCTTTGCTTTGGATTTTTTCTTCGAGATTTTTCGCGCAAAAATAGAGCAATTGTAGGTCAACATAACTTTCGACTGGTCTTCTGTGTACATCCGCCTAAAAATGCCTAAATGCATCAATGGATGGTGGTCTTTCAATGCACTTGATCGGATACTGCAATAAAACATTTTTTGTAGAAAGTTTTACGTCTGTATCGGTTCTGTGAAGCAAAGACTTAAAATATCCGAAGCTAAAAAAATCGAATAAACAGAATTATATTTAGTCGTATGGTGATTAAAAACTTCACCTTCGATTAAGGTCATGAACAATGTCGAGGAACGTCTTTTTAAAACAGATTACATTGCCCACTCATATTCGAACACAGATCATTCAATTCGCTCCGAGCGCAACAAAACACGAAGCGAAAAGCGTGGGATTGAGACCGAGTGAATAACAAACTCCATATGCGTTCTAATCAGCTCATGTGAACCGATGACCTAAACATTACGCCTAACCCTAACGCTCCCCTCTTAAGCATTGCTGCCAACAGCACTTAATCAGGCGCTACGCTGTCTCGGCCCATGCACGGTACGCGTCATCGGCCGTCCTTGACAAAAGAGGGATGTCGAGTGACATCGCGATCACGGTCGGCGCCCAGCAACGCTCCCTGGAGAGCAATGCCACCTGCCGATTGCGCGCACCAACTCTCGTAGAAGATGGCGGCTATGGGAGGGGGGGCCAGAGGGATAGAGAGGGAGAGAGAGAGGGAGGGAGAGAGGACAGCTCGATGTGCTTTGCTTTGTGCTTGCTTACCTTTAAAGAATAGGATATAATCATTAAAATTAGTTCCAGTTTTCCAGTTAAGGAATACTCGAAAACACTGAAAAACAACATACCGATTTGGCTACGAAAGTAATAAGATTAAGGGTAACGAAATATTGGTAACAATTTAATCTAAGGACATATTTTTACAGACGATTATTCAATAAAAGAAAGCTAAAATTCCACCATGAGTAACCAGGAGTACTACATGGGGCAGAATTGGTACTTTTGATGTAAGCAAAATAATTTTGGGAATATTATAGAAAGCGGAAACGTCGACTCTCGGGCGTATTTACATCTATTCCACCAATGGCCAAATTGCATATGATATTCAGGGATAACTTCCGCGAAAGTAGTATAGATCATTAAAAGCATGTCTTTAACATGTTCTTTTTTTCTCGAATTTATAGCTGCCTAAAGGAAGCATTCGACCTATAAACAAATAAGCCCTGCTTTCACAAATATGGTAAAAACTCTCAGCGAAGAGACAATAATTTTCGAGTCGTTTAGTTCTCTCTGAGAATGGAAATTTTACATCTATAGTGATATATGGTTAAAAATCTATTTGATAATTTACTTCAAATGACACACATTTGAGATTTCCGAACTTCGTTTATAGTTTGAAAGGAATAAACGGAATGTACGACATTTTACACGGAATGAAAAAGACAATAGAAAAACATCAGGCGAGTAATTCATGGAGTAGGATATGAAGAATTATTACGATAAGAGAAAGTGTGTAAGAGAGGAGCAGAAGAGATGGAGAGAGAGAGAGGGAGGGTGGGAGGAGGGGACAGACTGTTGAGAGTTATAAAATTGACGCTGCCTGAGGATGATAGCAGTCTAGTGAAACCAGCGAGCGTCTCGAATAACGGCAAATGCGTGAGCAGTGAACCAAACACACCAGAAGAGTAAAAGTGTGGAACTGATATCGAAATCAGGTAGCCGTCCGTTTGTGGAAAGTTGAAATGGTCACATTTCATCGAGTGCAACGCGGAGAAATCGGACTGGAGGATGTTATTAATTATGCGAGGAAGGCGAATATTTCGAAGTGCGGATGTGTGGAAATGGAAGGAAGAGCGAACGATATCTTCTCGAAGGAAAGATGGCGAAAACGAATAGAAGAAATGAAGATGCGGAATACAAGAAAAGGGAGGAAAAGAAGAAAGAAAACTGGAAGTTTTAAACCTCAGTCAGAGAGGCAACGAGGTAGAAAGAAGAAAGAGAAGATAAACATTTCGCAGCAGAACTCCCGGTGACAATGGCGCGCGCGCGCGTGCTAAACAGGAAATAAAATAAATGAGGAAGAACTCGTTAGGGTTGCGGAGCGAGGTTTCTGGTTCGCTTTAACAAGAGGGAAAATGGAGAGAAAGGAGAAGGGGAAGAGAAAGAGAGAGAGAGAGGAACGAGTTAGGAAAGGGCGAAAGAGGAAGGGAATGAATGTTTTGGACTCTCTTTCCTGGATACAGACGTCTTATCTTCTTCTCCCCCTCCCTCCCTCCCCCAACCCCCAATCCTCCTCCCTCCCCCAACCCCCAATCCTCCTCCCTCCCCCAACCCCCAATCCTCTTCCCTCCCCCAACCCCCACTTCTCCACCCTCCTCCAACCCCCAATCCTCCTCCCTCCCCCAACCCCCAATCCTCCTCCCTCCCCCAACCCCCAATCCTCTTCCCTCTCCCAACCCCCAATCCTCCTCCCTCCCCCAACCCCCAATCCTCTTCCCTCCCCCAACCCCCACTTCTCCACCCTCCTCCAACCCCCAATCCTCCTCCCTCCCCCAACCCCCAATCCTCCTCCCTCCCCCAACCCCCAATCCTCCTCCCTCCCCCAACCCCCAATCCTCCTCCCTCCCCCAACCCCCAATCCTCTTCCCTCCCCCAACCCCCACTTCTCCACCCTCCTCCAACCCCCAATCCTCCTCCCTCCCCCAACCCCCAATCCTCCTCTCTCCCCCAACCCCCAATCCTCTTCTGCCGCAGTTCTCTCCATCATCGCGATCAGCCACACTCCCTCCGACAAATTAGGGCACGCTCCGCCAACTCCTCCATCCCGCACCCCCTTCATACATACTTACATCCATTCCCTCTGCTTCGACCAACTCCCTCTATCAAGTGTCCCATCCACCACCGCCCATCAACGAACTTGCTAGAATACATGCGGCGACTTCCTCTTTCGCCGCAAATCATCTCCTATCATCATCATGACTTCAAGCGAAGATCCCCCATAGAAAATACCTCCTCACCCAAAACCGATCACTTTCTCTCTCTCTCTCTGCCTCTCTCTCTGCCTCTCTCTCTCTGTCACTCTCTCTGTCTCTCTTTGTCTCTCTCTCTGTCTCTCTCTCTGTCTCTCTCTCTGTCTCTCTCCCTCAGTCTTCCTCTGTCTCTCTCTGTCTCTCTCTCTGTCTCTCTCTGTCTCTCTCCCTCTGTCTCTCTCTCTGTCTCTCTCATTCCCTCTCTCTTCCTCACCCTCTCCCACCTCGAATAGGAAAAAGTTTCGAAGGCTGGAGCACGTACCAGGAGTGAAAGAAGAAATAAAGGGATTTGTTTTCGCCTTGGGGTCCAGCGGAAATAAACCCGGTGGCCAAACACTGGAGGTGAAGCCGTGGAGCCAGCGAACATTCTCGATAATAAAGTTAATAGCTGTCCTCGAGCGCCTTTTACTGGCGCCAGACTACTTGAAAACCCCTCTCCACGACTATTTCCAATCTCCACGGGCAACGACCCAGAACATCCCCTCTCGAACCATCGTTCGCCTTTCCTGCCATCGTTAAAGAGAAACGAAAGGTAACAAGTAGTGTGATTCTGTGGCGCTAGATGTCGTCGCGTCCGCACAAAAGTTTGATATATGGCGGTATAGATGTCGCTAGGAAAAGTGTCGTAAATTTCAAATTGGAATATGTAGTAATATCGTGTAAGCCGTTTTCCGGTAATGGAGGACTCGATTTTTACTTCCTTCATGACCGAGTGGAAACACCCGATCGTAAAATTTATTGCTGCTGTTGAACGTCGGAATTCTGAGCGACACGTTGAGAACATAACCTTGCCGTCGATAACGCTTACCAATTTTTTTCATAAGATTTATTTCTGCGCAACAATGAGCCATCGAAATTTTACACTCTTACCCGTCACTTATCCCGTGGCGCATGTCAACGTGATCGAACGAGTTACGTCACTTTCGTCTGAGTAACAAGGACTCAATGTCCTATCTCTGAGAAATGCCTGTAGCCGATATGACGCAAGTGCCGTTCAAGTTTCTTTTTTTGCAGATTTAAATGCCCTTTAAAAATAGTGCGCGCCGCACGAATTCCAACGCGAAACCGCATACTCACCCAAAAGCAAAATTCCCAGATATTTTCACACCAGAATTGTCGAGCGGATATCAAAACGGCGATCGTTTCCAAACCTTTTTGAAAACTAGGGCGAAGGCCATTTTTTTTAAATCTCGGGTGTCCATATTCGCTCACTCTATTTCACTCCTCGCGAGACGTCAACCGATAGGCATGCGAGCGCAAAAAAGCGAACGGAGGGCGCGCGCTTTTTTTCTTCTCGCGCCTGCAAGACGCGTGCCGCTTCTGGGACACCCCCTCCCCCTCCCTCTTCCCATATCCCTCTCCTCCCTTTCGAACGAGGGAGGCGCCTACGAAGCGCACGGTCGTCGCCGGAAGAATCTCCCGCATACGGGGCAGAGGGAGGTAGAGAGCCGTAGATGGAAGGCTTAACCCGCTGGGCGTCCCTCTTCGGAGCGCCCAGCAGCGTCCGTTAACGTAGGCGCTAAGCCGAATAAGTGGTCGACTTTCACTGCTCCGCAAAGGGTGCTCTCGGATCCCCATCTGCTGCCTCTGTCACGAGAAAATGGCGCCAAAATCCCTGCGCATCGGCTGCGGTGTTGCGATAGTCCGAAGCTGGAGTGGGAGGAGAGAAATGAGGATACGGAGTGGTAATGTAGGGGGAGGGAGAGAGGAAGGGAAGGAGAGTGGTACTGAAAGGTGGAGAGAGGTAGGAAGGCGGGAATCGAGAACTAATCCACGCTTTCTGCCATGTTTTTGCGATCGAGGGAGAGCGTCTCGTCATCCTTTATTAAAATTTTTCCTTGGCATCCGGTAGTTTCTAATAAATTACCGATTCAGGGCTTCCGTTTCTATCTCTCTCTCTCTCTCTCTCGTGATTTCCTTCCGTGTTATTTTTACTGCGCAGCAATTAAAAAATGATGCCGGGAGTAACTTGGGGCGTGTATCGGACATTTATGGGCCATAATGGCGGGCAACGTTTGGAAAAAAATCGTTTCTTGGGTGGAGTTTCGTAGATAGTCCAAAGTATGAGAAGATAACTGGGGGTGGGGTTTATATTTGGGAAATTATCTATTCCGGTTATAAAATTCTGTCGGCGATGAGAAGCTGATATCTCCTTGCGAATAATCGTATTTTGCCTTGTCTAGATAGATGAACGTTTTTATTTGGGTGAGCTTGAGATTACACGGCCTTTTCTCCCGTCTAACCTATTTATCAATTACAAAAGGAAAAAGATCCATAAAAGAAAAATACATAAATTAAAATTCTACACAAGTGAAATGCCAGTTTAGCATTATTTTAAATGAAAAGTGATGGATAATTTGTTTACGGAGAAAAACAACACTGCAGGATACTATAGGGGAAATAGATCGTGCGTTTTTGAACGGCGTTTGATAGAGTTTTACAATCTTGGATTAGATTCGCGCGAATGATTTTTATCCTGATATTATTCCGCCTAATAACTTTATTCCATCCAAAAGACAAAATGAAAGAACAAAAATGAAAAACAAGAGTCTCAAAAGATGCAGAATATAATATTTCAGATAAAAATTCTTCCTTCGAAAGGTAAGTAGGGATGGAAAATTTTTTCAAACCACTTAAAAGTATCAATTGAGGGAGAAAATAACGAACGGTCTGTGGGTCAAATAAAACAATCATAAAGTGAAACTGGAAAGTGCATTTCCCCTCGCCTTCTTGATCTGAGCCTTGTGATAAGGAATCGCGTGCCTCAATTATTCACGAAGGATTTCTACTGTGATCTTTAAAGTGAAACTTGTTTGTCTTTCTCATAGTGGTGCCAGATATGGAGCCAAATCTTTTATTCTAGCGGATAATCTTCCACGCGTCGTATTGCACGGACCGATTACAAACTTACTTCCATTGAGCACGACGGCAAGTATTCTGCGCGAAACCACGGAGCGAAAACTAATTCCCTAAGCAAGTAAATGCCTTCCTTTTTAATAAAATCTCTTTACTTACATGAGAGATCTCGGTTGTCACGTGCGCACAAACGCCGAAGTAACAATGAAAACCTAATGTACCAGTGGTACAAGTTAGATAGACTAACATAATAAAATTAATAAGAGCAAATATCTGTTAGGTTTATTCAGAATAAACTAGCAGTAAATAAAATTGACAGTTGAATGGTAATGAGAAAAATCGATATCTATATAGTACAACAAAAAATTACATTGGCAATGCATATTAAATGCCAACTCCCTATATAATATATACATCGGCTGACGTATTATTTTCTTTTTTGTTACACGAGAGCAGAGAAGGATGAGAACAATAATAAGAGAAAAAGAATAAAAAGAGAAAAAAAATAAGAAGAGAAAAAGAATAAGAAGAGAGATAGAGCTGAGCAGAGGGGAGCGTACCTATAGAGGAGGATGTATAGAGGAGGATGTATAGAGGAGGATGTATAGAGGAGGATGTATAGAGGAGGATGTATAGAGGAGGATGTATAGAGGAGGATGTATAGAGGAGGATGTATAGAGGAGGATGTATAGAGGAGGATGTATAGAGGAGGATGTATAGAGGAGGATGTATAGAGGAGGAAGTGTAGAGGATATAGTAAAGATGAGGGGGGAGAAAGAGGGAAGAGGTACAGACAGAGAGAGGGAGATGGAGGTAGAAACGATGAGGCGGAGGGGAAGAGAGAGAGAGGGTGCGGTTCCTTTTCCGGTGCGGAAGTGAGTGGGCGAGTGGAGAGGGGGTCTGCCAAAGAGCCGAATTAATGAAAAGCGGGTATATCGTATTAACTCCTCGTTATGTGACAATAAGCCGATGTCTCTCTCTCTCTCTTCGCTACCCTCTCCTCCCCTCCCATTCGCCACACCTTTCCTCATCCAACTCACCCCCTCCTATGGTCGTGACCTCAAATCAGGTCACTCCCCCAGTGAGACGCGCTATAAATACCTTCCATCCATTCCGCCGACCCCCTCCTCCTCCTTTCTCTCTCCTCCTCCCCGCAAACAGTACGAGTATTCGCGCAACTCTGCCTCTTTTTCCCACCCCCCTCTCTACCCATCCCCCTGCACCCCCCCAACCCGATCCAGCCCCGGCGTGCCACAGCGCCGCATGGAATCTAGCAGATCTCTTTTCCGCGGCAAATCTCGTCACGGCGACGCCTTCCGGCCTCTCTCTCTCTCTCTCTCGGTGCAAACGCGCGAGGCGAGAGGGAGGGAGGGAGAGAAAGGGAGAGTGGAGGAGAGGGATGGCCAGGAAGAAAGGGGTTGAAGAGAAAGAGAGTGGCTGGAGAGATGGATGCAGGAAGTGCAGAAGAGGAAGAGATGGAAATAAAGAAAATGCGATGAAAAAGGATCGCTCTGACGATATTGGAAAATGCGATGCGAATGGGAATATGAGATCGCTTCGTTGAGGTTGTTGAATACACGGCGTGCTTGGCGAAGGAAACGTTGAGAAGCTATGAAATAGAAAACAGCGGACACTATAAAAAATGTGATGTGATGCAAGAGACAAAGTTTTATGTCGTTCTGTTTATAATTTTACACGACGGTTTAATTGTTATCATCAGCAATCATACGTGGGAGAAGAAATTAAAATATAATCGGTACTCGTGAAGGGAACTGAAGGGAATGAACGGTTTTGAAAGACATGGGCACAATGCAAGCGTGGCTAACGTGAGAGGAAGAAATAATGGGAAGATGAGAGAGAGAGGTTGAAGAAAAGAAATAGGAAGTGGATGAGGTTCCCGAACAGAGAGTGTAGAGAGAGAGAGAGAAAGGGAAAAATCCCTCATCGATTCCCAATCCACATGCATTGTTCCCTCTCTCCGCTATTCCCCTCACTCATTCCGCTTCCCCCATCTTCCCGTTTCAGTGGCGTTGCGCTCTCTTTCGTTTTTCAAGTGTTTCTCTGAAACTTTCCCAGAATTCCCATTTAAGGGACTGCCTCGTCGTTCGACGTGGTCCTACTCATTTTAATCCGTTCGGTTGTTTTTTTTTCGTAGCAACAAAATAAAAATAGATTTATATGGATTCTTTGAACGTAACCAGTAAGATTTACCAATGTGAAAGATTGCACTGTATAACCGTCATTTATTTACCAAAAGGTACTTCAACTCTACTGTTCCCAGCCAAAGCTGAATCAAATGAAAAATACATTTACAAGTATTTAACACTTTTCAGAAAATTTAAAGAGTCGACGAATATAAAACACTAGTTTTATAATTTTATTGAGTTGAAAGTTCAAGTTGCGTATAATTATACGGTACAAACGTCGGGAGGACTAGGCAATGGTATATTTACTGGTTAACAAAAAACAAACATTTTTGGTAATGTATGACAGGGTAGAAAAAGACGGAGAAAATGACAAGAAATAAATAACGAATGCAAATTAACACAATAGAGAAAACTAAAAAAAGGAACTCCAATAAATACTACGTTGGGTCGAGATCTTTGCGTAGTTGCTTGGAGAAATCCGGTTAAAGTTCCCTCGAAAGGCCGCCTGATGTCTATTCTTGCACACAAGTAATACGACGTGATATAAACAAGTGTTCGGCAATGGAAAACATACACACAAGTAAAAGAAAATATAATTGCATGGAGCATTATCCAATCCTTTGAACATTACATATATTAGGGTCAGGGACAGATCCTGTCGGAACTAAAGTACATTCTCAGAGCCTGTGAAGAAGGAAATCAGACGCAAAAATAATATGAAATGCGGAGAAAAAATATCCGTTCCATCTCTAAGGAGCAGACATCGAAAAGTGACTTGTAAGAGGCGTGATACTGGCCGCCGTGCTCTCGAAGCACGCTTTGCAAAATTCGTTCATTTTTAATACGAAATTTATTTTTCTATCGTATATTTATTTGTAAAATAAAATTAATCCGAATTGGTTCTTTATGTTAAAAAAATCGTGAATAAATGCGAATGTTAGCGCGGCAGCAGAATCTTTACGGGAGTCACGCGACGACAATCGTATCCGAATCGCGATGAAAGGGAGGAGAGGGGGGTGTAACAGTAAGTGCACAGTCACGAAGGTAAGGGAGAAGGAGCGTTGGGGGGAGGGAGGGAAAGGGGTGGAGGGGGCGTTCTCTCTCTCTCTCTCTAGACCTCTAGAACGGCTGTTTATGTGACCGAATTTCCTGGCAAATGAGTGTTTGTGATCTTCACAGTCGACGCGAGCTCAAAGAGAGGGAAGGGAGAGATAGATAAGTGAAAAAGAGAGGGGGAAGAGGGGGGAGGGTAGGGAAGAGGGGGGAGAAGCGAGGAGCACCAGGCGATGATGATTATGGTGGTTGAGAGATAAGTCAGCGAATCGAACAGAGATTACGCGAGGGTTGGCGTCTCTAAATCGGCGTCCATTTGCGCTGCCTCGTAACTATGGTGAGCTCCGGTTTCATTACCGCAAATAGACTTGTAATTTAAAATATTACCCTTAAATCTGCAAGTTTACATCGCGAGATGTCCGCAAGTCAAAATATCCGACATAATTTTGCAAATTCAATTCTTGGAACGCCTGCATGTATGAAGGGATGCATAAGATCAAGGATGTAAAATCTTTGCGATATTAATGTCAACTTATTTTTTGAATAAACGAATGCACTTGTCCTCGATGATCCCGTGTATGCGTCTTGTGTGTTCATGAAATCCGGCAGAAAATTGGGTATATCGAATTAAAATGGGAAGGGCACCAATTACGGTAACTTTTTTCATAAATTTTCATATCCAGTACTTGTATATATATAAAAATCCTATATATAATTTCTGAAGTGTCCGTCCGTCCGTCCCCCCTCTATCTCGAAAACCGTTTGCCGTAGAGATTTGCAGTAACCTGCGTTTTGTTTCTACAGGCCAGGAGGTCTCTAGAAAACTATTCTCACTTTCCTAAAGTCCCGGGTTCGATTCCAGGAGATAATTATATGTTCCCATAAGTTTACATGGGATTTTCGAGTTTTCAGAGTGCAAGGTTTTCTTCCTTCATTCGTTAAAATACATAAATATGGACCGATTTTCTCCGTTTTTGATTTATTCGACGGCTAAAACTCTAAATTATTTTATTCTTTCACTGTTTATACCCTATGCGGTCGAAATTTCCAGAAATACACAATTGTTTTCGAAATTTTGCCGATTTTTTGTTCTCCTTCGGGACGTTGCCAAGTCAACCTTAATTGTTGCCTCTGATTCAATTACCATCGATTAAACGTTCATATTGACGTAAAAATGGAATCCTTAAGTTAGTAAGATCATTATACGCTACATTTTTGCTTTAATTAAAGTTTTATTGTTATAAATATAACAATGGATGAATTCATTAAGATAATGATTTAACTCGAGAACATTCAGTAAGATTATTTTCTGTGACCAGGACGTGTTTATCGTAGATTGTGGTAGAAAAGCATATTTATTTTTTTTAATACTGTATCTGAGTATTCAACCTTTTGGAAATACCAAATGTTTTCGTTTTCGTGACTGAAGCGACCAAGAATCAGTGGAAATACGCGTAAGACTCTGCCATTTCATTACGAAGGCTTTGGTGAGGAGGAATCGTCCTAAACCCCGGTAAGATTATACTCCGCATTATTCTACAATCAACTGTTTCAGCGCTTACTTTTTTAATACTTTCGCCTGGCTTAAGTGGATAAATAATTATTTTTTGTGGCGTCGCTTTTACAAGAGTTATGTTTTGTGATTGATTAAGTAAATTACAGAAAGTTCACATCTTTCTTTTCCCAATATTTGCTTTCTTTGAGGTGTTAAGACCCAGTTTGACTCCCGGTCTTAGCAGTTCTATTCTTCTGTTTCCTCATTTCACATCACTACAGTTTATGCCTGTCGCGTAAGAATCTTCCGATCACTAATTATTTCAATTTAATTACTGTGCCGCATCAATTTAGTCTCTACCATAACTTATAAAATGCAGATTTCTGATTACTTAAGGATAACATTTTCTTTAATATGCACACACTGCCTTTCCTTCAGTGAGATTCTAACACGCAAACCTTACATTGGGAGTCAAATATCTAAGTATCCTATACTGAGTAAATTCATTGCTAGAGTAAAATATGAATTATTAACATCAACTTATTTTACAAACTTATTATTTTTTATGAATCAATTTAAAATTAAACGCGCAAATTTTGCGCGGGCTCAGCTAGTTATAATAAATTTCCTTTGTTTATTATATAAGCGGTATCCTATTAATGCAGATATATGTGTAGGTTTGATAGTAAGAGTTCGGGGAAAAGTGTTTTTAGTGGATTCAATCATCAATTTTCGTTTTTTAAATAACGATATCTTCTTGTGTTTCTGGCTTGTCAATCAATGGTTTAATAAATGAAATTTTATCGTTTCAAAATTTTATTTATATTTCTAATAATAATAACCGGTCATGTACGTCCAACAGCCTATTTTACTTATACAACTGTTAAAGACTACGCAATATACGCACAACAGATGAAGCAATCGAATTGAAAAGATAATTGCGTAATCGAATCGTCACTTAATCTCCGTTTTTCCTCTTCTTCTTTCAAAATAACATTTTATCAGGTCATGAGGATCTTGGTTCGATTCTCTTCAGGGAACTTCATGAACTTTTGATCACACAAATGCAATAAAATCCAAATATTTTGTTGAAGGCAAATATGGATGAATGTGTACGGAAAACAAATAAACAAAAGAGAGAGAGATGATGATTGGGAGGGGGAAGGGGGGTGTGGTGCCGATGTATGGAGGAGGTGTCAGAGAAATAAAAAGGGGAAAAAAGAGCGTCGTTGGGAGAGGATCGAAAGGCGCCAGCGATCCACGAGGGAGACAGACAGAACCTTCTTTTCCTTGCATAATAACATTTTCGGTCATCCATTACTAGTTTTAAAAAGACCGACAATTTGGCAAAAAATACGGATGTGAAAGTATTTGTGATATCGGTGACTGCTATGAAACGGAAGTGATTTTAATTTAAATGAATCGTCTATTCAAATAAATAGGAATTCAGTTAACTTCCACCAAAGAAAGCTAACTAATAGCTATGACATGCATATTTTGTTGCAGCCTTAAATATTCATTTGACTTTAGCCAAAATATCGTGCCTATGTTTTAGAATTTAAAACCTTAAAAACAATTCTCCGATTCCGTTTCGGCTACGCGTAGAGGCGGCGGATGGAAATGGCGACGCCTTTGTAACAGAGAAAGCAAGCCTTCGCATATCCGCATCCTCGGAATAACTGCTCTTCACAAAGGTTCAGTAAGTTAACGGGTGACCCCATGCACATACATGCCTCTGTTATTTTTCCCCGTTTATTTTTTCCTGGACGAATATCAGCATTTCGTAGGAAGTTGGCGTTAAGCGTCACGTTCTCATCCGAACCCATCGACGGATTTAGCGACTGCGGGAATCACTTCTTCGTGATTAATCGCTCTTTATGATCGGTGCGGAATTTCTAGCGAACAGAGCGCCTGCAAGTCTTTCATTTTAGCCCTTTAAAAAGGCGAGAACTTTCGATGCCTCTCGCAAAACGTTTGAAAACCAAAAGAAAAATGTGATAGAATTATAGAAATCGATTGTGTTTGATTTTCAAATTACGTGAATCATCGATGGACAGAACAATAGACTATCTTGGAAGCAAAATGAGAGGAAATGCAAGTAAAAATACTGAAATATATATATATAATTTGCAACTAATTATCTTAATGATAGTGTTTGGAGTATGAAATTGATATATCTTCAATAGTTTTATTTCTATTCACTGAAATTAAAAATATAATCCACTAAGTAGCAGCTAGTCCAATGATTCGTTTTCGAAGTAATTTCTTAGGCCTGGTCTCCCGTAACATTGTTGTTTACACGTTACAAACACATCCAATCGGATCTATTTGATGATTCATGAACAGTGCATCAATTTGAAAGGTTTTATTTTTTTATTGAAAAATGTTGAAAGGGAGCGTGTTTTTCGACGTGCCCTCTAATTGAATTTGCCAAGGAAGACTTCGGACGACACGCATCTTTCCTAACTCTTAAGATACAGTAACTTCCATCGCAAGAGAGAGAAAGGGAGAGAGCTTTTTAAGAAAGGAGATAGAGAATGGCCGGAAAGTCCCCAAGATAACAAGAGGTGAAGAAGATAGGGGCCAGAGGAGGTGTAGGGGGAGGGGGGAACGGGACCGTTGTCTGTGAATTGTCATGAATCAAGGTAGCGGGAGAGAGGAAGGCATGGCTTTAGTGAGTGTAGCAGTCAGGTGGATAGAGATACCACCACTCGTATTCCGTTATCCTCCAAAAATCCGTTCCCTCTCTCGGGGATGTGTGAGGTGTTGTCGGAGACGAATGTGGGGCAGCGAATGCGCACGGGAGGACTCTTCCTCCTCCTCCCCCGCCACTCCCTCTATTTCTCTCTCTTCTCCATCTTCCTTCTCACCTCCGCCTTCCCACTCCTTTATGTATGTATATAAATATATAATATATAGACGCTTCTTACACATTTTATATATATATATATATATATGGCGGAAGGGCTAGCGCATTGTCCTACGATCACTGAGGTCGCGGGTTCGAATCCCGCCAAGGGCATGGATGTTTGTGTTCGTACTCATAATTCACATTTCATCACTCGTGTGTGTGTGTCTGATGTGGAAGGCAACGGGAAACCACCACATCATATGTGTTTATTCCCTAGTAATGTCAAACCAATCTCAGGATTGAAAACCATGAATGAATGAATATCATATATATATATACTAGTTAATGTGTGCTTGCATTATGCAAGCATTTTTAAAGTATAGCATATTTACAATTTAGAATTATTCCTAATGAATTTTGTACAAAATAATATAACTGCATCAAATTTCAACTTTGTAGCTCATTTAGAAGTGCATTATAATTTTATTCATTGCATACGACAATTATTTGGCAAAGCAGTCGCTAAGATTTCGAATATTCGCGATATCGGATTTCTTCTTTCTGTTGTAACTAAAAACCCATAATTCTGCCAAATTTCATGTTTGCATCTCATGAAGAATTGCCGTATCATATTCACACTGGTATAGGTCATATATAGAGCAAACCGCCCTTAAAATTTGGAATTTTCGCAGTGTTTAATTTTGTCTTCGGTTGCAATGAAATTTTTATAACCAGACCAAATTTCAAGTCTCTACGACATATGGAGCTGCCTCATAATTTTTGTTCTCGTATGGACCAATATTGGAGCAAAACAACCCCAAAATTAGGGATTATTAAAATAGCGGAATTCCCTCATTAGGCATAGATTAACATTAAAGGCATTAAAATATAAGCCTCTGATTCCCATTAAAAGCTTACCCATATGAATGCATGAAGGCTGTTACCTAGAAGCCTATTGTTAGACCCAGAAAAATTACCACTTTTTTCCGATAAAAACTATCAATTTACGCGAATTCTACACGGATTTGAATTCTGTCTTCAAAAATAAGAAACTATAATTTATATCCTAACCGATAGTTGAAGTATCGAGTTCGTATCTTGACGAGAAGTAACTTTAAAATGCAAATATAAAAACCTCTACACCAATTTACGTTTTCTTATGGGCAAAAAATGGGGCAAAAAAGGACCTAAATAGCCCCTCAAAATAGGAATTTTGCCAGTTTCGGGTTTTTTCCTTTGGTTGTGACTAAAAACCTATAATCCTACCAAATTTAAAGTTTCCAGCACATCTGGAAGTGCCTCATAATTTTGTATCCTCATATATATGTATATATATAATATATATATCATGTGTAAGAAGCATCTACATATTATAGATATATGTGTGTAAGAAGCGTCTATATATTATAGATATATATATATATATCATGTGTAAGAAGCGTCTATATATTATCGATATATGTGTGTAAGAAGCGTCTATATATTATAGATATATATATATATATCATGTGTAAGAAGCGTCTATATATTATCGATATATATATAGGAGGATACAAAATTATAAGGCACTCTTAATGAGATATAAACTTGAAATTTGGCAGAATTATGGGTTTTTAGTTACAACAGATGTAAAAAATCCGATATTGAAAAAATTTGAAATCTTAGGGGCTGTTTTGCCCCTTTATTGCCCCATACCAGAATTAAAGTAATAAGGATTTGGAATAATTCGAAATTGTAAAAATGCTAAAATTTAAGAATGCTTGCAGAAAGCAAGCACATATTAACTAGTATAGTATACACACGGTCCCATCTTCTTGCTTCCCTATTTAAATAAAAACATTTCTCTCTCTCTTTCTTGTGTTTTCTTCCCCATTCCTTCAATACCGCGATCCCTGCTTCCTATTCCTCTTAATTATAAAATCTCCTCAACGAACTCTTTTTTTCGCTTTCACTTATTATTTAATTTTTACTGTTTTGGGTCGACGATCTCCCTCTCTTTCTTTCTCCCTCCCTCCCCCTCCCTATCTCTCTCACTCTCAATTACCCTCCTTATCTCTCTCCCCTCTTTCTCTCTTCCCTCTTTCTCCCTCCCCCCCCCCCCCCTCTCTCTCCTAACCTCTTATTGATCTGACCGAAATACCCATTTCGAATTACAATTTCCCGAAAGAGGACGCTTTAAAACACTAACCTGTATTCATTACTCTCATTTAATTAATATCTATTTCCATCACTCGCGGTTAGTGATAGCGCTTCGTTAATAGTGTAAAGAACGGAAGCTTTGTGTAACTAAAAAAGGGTTTCTGAGATTGCAACGGGACTTTATTTTGCGAACAGGAGGTAAATCAGTTCGCGATAATTGAGTCGATTGGAAGCGCTGATTCTCCGTAGTTGATGATGTGGGAAGTTGCGGTCAGTGGGCGGACCACAGAGACATATTATCCGGTCCTCGAAACTATGTCACGAAAGAAATAAATACGAACAAACATCGACATGTTAATATTCGCAACTTAAGGCGCTTGCGTTATTTTTTCGATGATATTTATATGAGTTTTCCAATCGGTAACTAATTCACCGACCTGGCGATTACCGCGATTACTTTTGGACCGTCGCGCGCAAACGCAAAGCAATTACTATTTAGAAGCGCTGACGCGTCCTTCGGAAATTACGGATTTTGAGTGAGGACGAAAGCGCTAAACGATTCATGTTATCGTCTCCTTATAAGTCGACAGTTATGAGTTACAAACGAGGCTTTGACGTCCCAAATTGTTTAATCTTATTAAAATGTGTCTTCAAGGTCAAACAGAGGCACGTGCGCCTTTTTAAGTTTTCAGACAAATAAATTTCGTCACTTTTCGCCGAGCGAATGTTTTAACAGGCGTCGAAATGGTTGGAGGCGCGTCTTGAATAGCGTAAAAGTTGACCTAAGATGGAATTCGCCTCTCCTCCAACGCGAGTTCTCTTTTTGAAAAAAAACGAGCTTTCATTCATAATATTCTTCCAACGCAAATAAAGTGTGTTGACGCAAATAATTTAGTTGTTTTTCAAAATGGAATGCGCCAAAAATATTTCCAGCTTTATGTCACGTACAGTTATAATTACACTCGTTTTGCCTCATTCAGTCTCTGACAAATATGAAAAAATTCTCTTTAAATGTTGCATATCTCTTAACTATTCAGAGGCTGGCGACGACTTAGAAACGGAGTCACGAAGAATGATTAGCAAAGGTGATCCTTTAGAAAGTAAATTTCTAATATAAATCGGTTTTTCATAGTATCTATAACCTTAGAAAATAATAAGTTACAGTATTTGGCACAACATTTTTCCCGTGATAAAAATATTATTATTAATGTTGAGATGAGAAATTACTAAAAGCGCAATTCTGTACCAAGAATAATCGATTTTGTGCATTGCATTATCTATAAATTCAGCCTCTACATTTGCTCTAGTAATTCTACAGTAATATATTTATTTTACATTCCGAGAAGGCCATAAGCCTGGTGACAAGGAAATGTTTGTAAATATATAGAACAATATCAAGCACGCGCATTACATAAATTACTAAAACAAAGAATACCCAATAAACATCAAATAAATAGAATGATTGGTAGTCAATAAAGAAAAGTAAGCCGTGGCAATGAAGATTCCGTGGATTACACTAAAAAGTACTTAATCATTATAACATTTTTCCCCCCGTAGTTGAGTTTTTAAGTTTCATGGTAGGCCTTCACGACTACCTAATTTATAAGAACAAGAGATTTAGTCTCGGTTATTTTCTCAGAACAAACGAAAAAATTATCTCTCAGATGACAAATCCTTAATAATAGAATTGTTGGTATTTGTATTTAATAAAACCAGTAAAAACCGTACAACAGTAAAACCATAAAACGGTAGAAACTATAAAAACAATTGGTAAAATTTCCACAAAGTACTTTGTGGAACTTTTACCAATTGTTAATATGACGCAGTTCCACCACATGAAAGCTTCTACCATCGATTATAGTTGGTATTTGTATTAGGGTGGGCGAAATGAACATCGACATCTCTCTGTTAAGTGGAAAATAACAGTAAGTGCACGGGAATACCATTTACAGCAAGAGCGCCCCCACCTTTCTCTCTTTCTCCTTGAAGGTTCTTGGGAATGACAAGTTCATCCTCATTTGCGCTTCCATGTAAAAGCCCATTCGCCCTCCCACCGCTCCACTCCGCCCATCCACTCCTCCTTTTTCACTCCTCCTTTTCACTTCTCGTGAGAATCTTTCTTAAGCAATTGCCAACTCCACTGAAGAGCAAACACCAGGCCGGGTCCAGTTGGAGGCGAGCGCATTCCGAGTAGCTCTCGCAAGAAAAGGAATTTCCATTCTCGATGCCTCCGACGCGACGGCGCTATTTTTAAAAGACCGAACGTCAGTCGGAATGTATCGTTGGTTTACAGCCGTGCCTCTCTGCATCTCCTAGAATCGACCGTGGCACCTGTGGATGGAGTCACACTATGTTAAGAGTTTTTATAGTGTCTGTCCGTTCGGCGGAGTAAAGTGGCAGCAATTTGTATTCTGGGAGGAGACGGCATCGTGAGCTTCAATCTTGTCGCGGTATAGGATTCTAAAGAGTCGATTTAAATCTTCTATTCTTCTGGTCAACGCCCTTTGAACAATGTCAGAGATTTAACCTATCCTGGCCGAAGTATAAAAACTGCAACATCAAAAATGTTGATTTAGCTTTCGCGCAAAAAATGCATGCTTAATTATTAGGGTCATATTTAAATGGAGTTCGTGAATAAATCACGTCCCGTTTTTATAGTCTTTGAATTCGCGCGTCATTCGACTTTTTTCCCCTTTCTGATTTTTTTAGCTTTTACTCAATAATTAATTAATAAGATCCCGTAAATAGCATGATCGAGTAACCCTGCTAGAATAGAAAGCTGATTCGCTCACCGAAACTTGAAATAGAATTACATTAAATTGAATGAAACTGGACGCAGAGCGTTTGAAAAAATAAACATCAGGAAAACAGGAGAATGAATGAGATTAAAACATTCCTAGAATTTTGGTTTAACACATTTTTGTAGAGAAAATGCTTCATTTGGAAGGCACTTGTCGTGCACTGTGCCTTCAAAGTAGCTTTCTCGAATTTAGAAAAATTTCATAGTTTCATAAATGTAGATTTTTATTCTAAAATGATGGAAGGTAAGATACGATATATAAAATTAAAGACGGATTTTTATTGAGCCATGAGTTAATATTCTTAAATTCTGTGAGTGCTGCTATGAAATTCTTTAGTTCATCGAGAAAAGCAGCTAATTATTAAACCGTTAAATTGGAACATATCAAAATTGAACTCAATCGATTCACGGCACCTTGAGTGCCATCCAAACAACTTTGTTAATGTCCTCCAAGTATATTTTCACAAATTCGAAATAATTTTCCAAGGCCAGACGCTTTCCACATAGCACGGGGGGGGGGGGGGGGGGGGGGGGGGGCGATCGTCCAGTCATAGCTTTCTGTCTGTTATCTTCGGAAAGATGACAGCTCAGAACACGTGAAATCACATCCCATGGTCTCGGCGACATACTTAATGGAGTAAAAAGAAAAGGAGACGATCGCCGCACTCCTCATGACCGACGCATAATTACCCCGCGGCCGCATTTCGCCAATCAATTGTCGAGACTTGGATGAGCGTCCGAGGGAATTGGGAGAGGAAAAAGAGGATGGGGGAGAAGGAAGATTGGTCTGCCTCGAGTGAATCACCAGGGGGCGCGAATGCAACGCGATTTGAAAATATCGCCCGACCATAAGTGGGTAACGAGGTCTTCAGGCGCTGTTTCTCCTCCATTCATACTCTAGCCCCGATTCCGGGTTCTCTTCTTCAAAAACAGCTGACTGCAGTCGCGGCGCACGCTCCCACGCACGTGCACAGCGGGAGGTTCTTTCCCCCTCTCCCACCTCCTCTCTCTTTTCCATGCAGCTGACGGACTGAAATGTCCCGAAGCATCATTGCTCTGTGTTTCCCAGGGATATGCCGCGTTACTCGTGAGACATCGATGGAGGAGACTTTCTAATTGGTTCAAATAGACAAATCTGCTTCTATAATATGTAGTATGGCTGATAATCCATTTGTATAACTTTCTGCTTCATCAAAACGATAGAATATCCCTAATCTAATGATATTCCGAAGAAATACGGTCGGTTTGAAATTCTAAATTGAAGGAATGCTCTGAGCGATAGGATTCCTATGTTGGGCATCGTGTCGCAATATTCGCAAAACACGCTGGGCAAATAATAGCTATTCCGTGATACATGCGCTCGGGAAAAATCATCGTGTATTGCCATTCGACAGATCAACTTCTTTTATCAATTAATAAATCAAAAGAAAATCAAACAGATCGCCAAACGAGGGATGCACCCGCCAATAAACAATTTACAGTTTTGTTTTTCATATATACCGAAAGAAAACAAATGATTTTCGTTTCGTTGCAATGGCAGGTCGTCGTCCCCTTTAATCGTTCGGATTCGTAACCGTTAAAATGAAGCGGGAATGCGACGAGGAGAGTTTTTTGCGCGGAATGAACAGAAGACCGGTTTATTATTAGTTTTCAAAAGAGTTGTAGAGATGCACGCAACGGTAAATCAAACTTCATTTATCAGCGGAATGAGCCGTAAATAGGAAGTGAAAGCTTAACGAGAGAAAGATTCTTTTTTTGTTGCTTCCTCCGCGTGTTACCGAGAAGAGATATGACGCCCTTGCATAGCGACCGATCTAAGAGAAAGTATAAATAATATGAACTTCGGAGAAATTCCAGCGCGGCCGAGTGTCTCCGGAATTATTCTCAAAGGAGGATAAACACTGACAATGAGTGGGACGAATGGGAACGCGAAAATGACCTTCTAATAGATTTTCGCGAAGTATAACACTTAAATCGTTTTCTACGAATAGCCCGATAAAATGTCATTGCGTCATAAAAAGTGCTTATAGAATTGAATTGCAATTAAGCGATTTTTCAATTTTTTTGCAATTATGGAATGTGTTTTGGGACAGTTCTTGCTATCGCCGGGTCGAAATTTTCTCTCATTTCTCTGCACAATAATAATAATAAAAATATATAAAATTAATCGTAGATGATCATTAACGCAGCCTCTCTGTAAGTAAATATCATTGATGTCGCAGGAGATATATTTTTTAGCTACGACCACGCACTATCAATCGAAAATGTTTCACGAGCTCAAAGAAAAGTATGACCGCACATCAACTATACCAACGAAGCACTTAAATTTTTCAATGCGGTATTTAGCGAAGTGGATGACGTCACCTATATTCCTCCTGGCAACTCTTCGATTGAAAGGAGGATGGAATGGGGTGATGATGCACAACAATCCATAGCGAAACGACTAAATGGTTGGTTGCCCTTTGGAAGAGCCGCGGTTGCTGGAGAATGGAGCTCGCGAGATGTTGGAAGCGATTCGTTATCGCGACAACCAATCGAGACGCTCGGAATTGGAGTGAATAATCAGCCGGAGAGAGAGAGAAGATTTTGTAATTTACGGCAGGAAAATCCACTTTCTCCTCGTCATCCGTTATATTTAGCCAATTGCGAAACGAAAAATTCGCCTGCGTCGTAAACAAATAAGTTTCAAATTATTGCGTTGCGAGAGTTCTCAACCTATGGGAAAGTAATTATCCACTTAAAGCACTCGAATTCTTTGCTGGTTTAAGTCTGGGAAATTCATTCGAATCGCAAAAGGTGATAAGGAGTCGGATGAAAAGTAAAGGGCGCGCAGGAAATATTTTCTATAGGACCAATTTCGACGGCTTTTACAATAATATTACGTTTCAAACACTTCAGCCCTTTATTTACAGAGGTCCGATTTTCAAAATAATCGGTTCTACAGGCGTGATACTTATTAATGGTAGAAATCTTCTCCGAAACAACGCTATCTTATATCGTCCACTTGGAAAATAGTTTAATTGAATGACATTATAACCCATAGTAGGAAATTAATGATGAAGTAAATGATGAAGAGGTCCCAGATACCCTTCCGGAAGAGGTGAGGCACGCAATCAGAAGTATTAAAAATGTAAAAGCATCCGGAGTGGATGGTATCACAGCGGAAATATTCAAAGCAACGGGTAATCGTATGGAACAATTCTCGCTAAGATTTTTACTTCGTGTCTGAGGAAGAAAAAGATACCATAAACATGGAACCACGCATGTGTTACCCTTCTGCACAAAAAAGGTTCCAAAGAAGACTTGAATAACTATAGACCGATCAGCCTACTCCCAACAGTCTACAAAATATTCACCAAAAGACTCGGTATGCGCCTTCAAAACCATCTTGATTCTGCCCAACCCAGAGAGTAAGCTGGATTTCGCAGTGAGTATAGCACGATGGACCACATCCAAGTCGTGAGAGAGGTAATCAGTCGGACTAATGACTATGAATTACCTCTATGTATGTGCTTTATCGACTACGAGAAAGCATTCGACTCTGTCCGAACTTCGTCGGTGTTACGTGCACTAAAGAAACAAGGAGAAGAAAAAACGTACATGACCTTGATCAAGAATATCTACGAAAATGCGACAATTTTGTCCAGCTGCATGAAGAGACGAGTGCCTTTAAGGCCGAAAAGGGAGTGAGACAAGGAGATACTATGTCCCCTAAGTTATTTACAGCAGCTCTAGAGGAAGTATTCAAAACGCTAGACTGGGAGGAAAAAGGCATAAAGGTAAATGGAGAACATCTGAGTCACCTGCGCTTTGCTGATTATATTATACTGTTCGCAGGGAGCCCAGAAGAGCTGCTTAGAAGAACTAAAGAGCTTGAGCAAGCAAGCCGAGGAGATGAATCTTAATAAAACAAAGGTTATGTAGAACTCCTTCACAAATTCTGAGAAGATACATATCAACGGAGCAGAACTCGGAGAAGTAACCAGCTATGTTTACTTAGGTGAACTCATCACTACTGATGGTTCGCTTCTTGGAGAAATCAACCGGAGAGTGAAGATGGCATGGAGTGCTTTTGGCAGAAATGCGAACATCTTTAAGTCATATATTCAAAATATAATATATTCAAAATCGGAGGAAGGATTATAAGAACAGTGAAATACGCGGATGATCAAGTACTTCTAGCAAGAAAGGAAAAGGAACTCCAGAAAATGATAAATAGACTAGTGATAACAGGTAGAAACTACGGTATGGAAATTAATACAGAAAAATCCAAGGTTATGCGAATATCAAGTAAAGAAGAAGAAAATTTGAACATAAGTATTGGAGAAAAGCCATTAGAACAAGTTTCAGATTATAAATACCTTGGAAGCATCATAACGAGAGAAGCAAAATGTACCGATGAAGTCAGGACTAGAATAACAAAAGCAAAAGCCGCTTTCAGAAGAAAGAAACTCCTGCTAACGGGAAATATAAAGCAGGAAATCAGCAAGAGGTTCATAAAATGCATGGAGTATAGCTTTGTATGGGGCAGAAACATGGACGCCAAGGAAAATGATAGAAAATACTTGGAAAACTTCGAAATGTGGACATGGAGAAGAATGCTGAAGATAAAATGCACAGAGAGGGTGAAAAATGCGGAAGTACTACGAAGAATAGGAGAGAAGCGAACGATTATACAGACTATCAGAAAGAGGAAGGCGAACTGGACTGGGAATTAGCTGAGGAGAGAGTGCATGATTAAAGAAGTGCTAGAAGGAAAACTGGATGGAAAACTAGAAAGAGGTAGGAAGTGGTTTCAGCTGGTGGACGACTTGAAAGGGAAAGAGAGCTATCAAGACATGAAGAAAACTGCGGAAAATAGGAGTATATGGAGAACCAAGTTTAACCATGAATCTCTTCTCCAGTTCTTCTTGGAGCTCTTGAAGTTTATCTTCACTGGACAAAGTCCGGCAGATAAAGGTAGTTAGGTTGAGGTTAAAGGAATTGGGTAAGGATGAGAATGAGTGGCAGTGGGCGTTTAACCTCCGGGGATTCTTAGCACCCTCTGCCTTCATGCCTTGTTCCTGACCACTGCCACGGTCAGAGGCAATCCAGGGGGCCGATTTTGTAACTTTTCACTTTTTGTTCTCGATCGAAATGTCAGCCATCTTTGGATAGTTTTCGATCGAAATGAAGTTTGCGATTTTGTAACTCAGGATTTCACTTTCGATCGAAATCTCTCTCGATTCCCGTCGAAATCCATTTCGATTTTCTTTTGCTTGGTGAAATCTGTGAAATCTGCTCGAAGTTCATACTATAAACCCATTATTCAAAGAATAATTGAAGATTTAAGTGGCAATACCCATACTAACTGAAAATTAACAATTCGTTTTGTATATTTTATATTTAATACTGTTAATCATAAAACCTCTTCAGTTTCATTATATGTTTAAAGAGCATATTTAATATTCTGTTATATTATTTCATATACCAATGTTATAAAATCTTCTCCTTTGGCTATTTGTAACTTATTGTATCCTTTACCTATTTCAACTCCTTTCATTTTAATGACAGGAATATGATTATTCCTTTTTTGGACAACTATATTTCCTAATTGACTGTGCTGAATCAATAAACAATTTACTTCAATACCTATTTTCATATTTCATATACTTTTGTTGAATTATGATAAATATTAATTGTACATGTTATCATTTAATATATTTTATTGTACGCCTAATGTTTCTCATTTTCTGTTGAGATCCTCACTATTTACTTATTTAATGTGTGTATCATCATTTTGCATATAATATCTCCATACCTAAATGTGGATTGTGTCTTATCAATTTTGACCGTGTATTTCTAATACATATTAATGGGCATCGCCCATGAACTAATGAATAAATAAGTTAAATATCAATGATCATTAATTATACATGTAACTGTTCAGTAAAAACCTAAACTGCGTAGGTATCAAATAGAAATTATAGAATAGTCCACTGTATTATTTAACGTAATATAGAAAATCACAATAATGAAGACTACATTACCTTCAGTATAAAGAAAGATTTTTATGTGTACCTCCTGTAGTACCAGTACTTGAAACATATGTCAAAAGAAACTAACATCACCATGGTCCAAGATATGCAGGTTTATGGAAACTTGTAACTATTTAACAATACTCTCAAAATATTTAATAACATTCATTAACGTTGTATTCCAATATCAATAAATGATACAAACCAAATTAAATGCTTTCTTAAAGACATTTCTTACGAATTATAGAACTTGCAAAACTATGCTGACAAGTGTTATCAAAATCTTAGACAGTCTAGTAATCATAACAAAACAAACAATGTTAACCTCAAATAAATTCATTTACGAAAAACGAATTAATATCCCTCGTCTTGCGTTCCACATTATACAATATATATACCAGCCAATATTCAGCTATATCCTTCCAATTTTTACATTATAACCTAATGTTTCTGCCGTAGTCAATGATACTAATGATAAATTATTCATCCAATGCCGTAAACTAATATCCATTCATCGAAATAATAATAAATAAAAACTTCAACATTTGAAGTAGCAATATATAGATTCGATAAACACAATACGTACAGAAATAATCTAATATTTACTTAACGTATGCTGTATTCGTTTTATTTAACATATTATAAGGATACTGTATTAGGACTTACGTTGAATTACTCATTTTAATTAGGTTTTTATCTAACTGAAATACGTAAACAAACCAAAAGAAACTGACTCTCAGAGTCAACTGCGCATGCGCCAACCCGGCCGACGCATAAATTTTGCAAAACTGTTTTCGACCGAGCTCACTTCCTTCGATCGAAATCAGTTACAAAATCGCATATTCCCTCGTAATTTCATTTCGATCGCTTACCAGCTTTCACGTCGAAATGGGGAGTTTTCGATTTCGATCGAATCGAAGGAGTTACAAAATCGACCCCCAGCCTCCGGAGAATGAGGGCCTTTTTTTATGGGTGTACATGTCATGGGGGGATTGTGGGCCTTAAAACGCCACGCTGGCCCAGAGCGGGTTGGTGAGTACCTCTTTCACTTTGGCCGGAGATATTGCAGAAAGACTTCACAGCATGGTTGAACATACCGGTGTCCGAGGACACCACTGTTCTTCGCCCTTTAGCCTACGTTTACACCCTTCCGCCGACTTTAAGGCAGTGAACTGAGGCAGTTGGAATATATATCCGCGCCCTACCGGATGATACCCCCGCCCCCCTACTTCGACAGTGGGAGTTAGCCTACATCTTTCTCCTTGACTCTTTCTCCCCCCCTGGTCTTAACCTCCGATAACCCTATTGGCCGTCCCTCCTACCCGTCTCCTCCTACCCCCGAACTTCTCTCATTACCCCTCTCCCCCTCCCCATATCCCCCCCAGTGTGTCACTTTAAACAGTATATGTTTCTCCGTCGCTGAAGAAGGGCGTCAGCCCGAAAGCTCCATTTTTGTGTCGTTTTTGTTCTTTTGTGTTTTTCGTGTGTCCTCAGCACCCCCAGCGGCTCTTCAATCTAGGTAAGTGTCCACTGGGCTTCCTCCAACACCTTGTTGCTACCTTATTATTACCTTTCCGTTTCCTTAAGCATTTATATATATATATATATATATATATATATATATATATATATATATATATATATATATATATATATATATATATATATATATATATATACCCAGGCGGAAAGAAATGCGCTTATAAAGTTTCCTTTGCTCTGTAAACGACTCCCGTTTCCTTCAACTATATTTCTGTGGATTTACGGCTAGTCGGAGACGAAACTTAGAACGTAGAAAACCAAGTAAAAAACTTGATGTCACTCATTCCATCGTTTCATATGATTTATTTCGGTCCACCCTTGTCTCAAACTCGCCAACCGGAACGGCAGCATCGCTTTTCCGCTTAGAAGGAAACTACAACAGATCGCAGGCGCACCACGATGCGCAAATGTCAGAAATCCTCGCATAAGTCACTGCTAACCCTTTCGCGCGCCCTCTCTCTCTCTATTTTCCTCTGCCTCGTCTGCCTCCTCTTAAAAATAAGAACGTCGAAATCCCTTAAGGGGGGCGATTCTTCATCCACGCCGTAAGACAGCAGAGGCAGATAGCCTTCCGTCGGCATGGATACCCTTCCTTGTTGTATAGGAAGATTGATACGCATGTTCGCCATCAAGATGAGCGCAGAGGGTGAGAGGCCGTTGCGCCGGTGGAACGAAAGAGGGGGTGAGCGAGTGAGAGGGAGAGGAGATGAAATGAGAATCCTACCGACGGAGACGAGGAAGATCTATTTATAGAGAGATTGAAGTACGGGATGCGAAGGAGGTGCCATCGTCACCGTTCCCCTGCGAGGGCGCCACCTCTCCCCGTTCGGTTCCCACACTCCCCACTCACTCTCTTTCTCTACCTCCCTCCCTCCACTAATCATCCTCTCTCCCTTCCTCCTCTCCTGATTCTTGGTGCTACCAACAGCCGACGCCGTGGAATGCAATTGGCGCCGGCCTTGCTGCTTCATCCGAGAACGCAGCAGCCGAACAGGATTAAGGGGTTGGGTCGATGGACGGGGTTGGCGAAGGGAGAATTCTTCTCACCTCTTCGGAAAGTTGGACGATGAGCCCGTGAGAGAGAAAGAGAGAGAGGAGTAGGAAGGAAAACGCCAGCGATATTTTGATGACGACATAACAACGTAATAGCTATTTTACTATGAATTAAATATTTTCTGGAACTTTTGCTTATTTTTTCACGCCTTCGCTCAAATGCATCCGTCTCGAGAGGAAGTAGAACACCTCCCGAGGGAATGCCTACGTTATCCTACAGATTAATTTATATCTTATCGTATTAGAGGCTAAGAGGAGACGGAAGGAGAGAAAGGGGAGAAATGGAGAGAGAGAGAGGAAATAGATGCCGAGTAAGGAGGAGTGGGTGCCTGGAAGAGAGTGGCGTGCCTTTTTAATGCAAGTTGATGACCTGTGAAGTCGAAAACACGGAGATTACGCCCTCAGTAACGCTAAGAGAAGGAGAGAGAGAGGTTTGGGTCGGCGGATTTTCCAGTTTTTACCACCTGGTGGTTTCCTTGCAAAACTTGTATCGCCAGATGAAAAATCGGTACAACATACATTGTACAAACTTTCTCATATACTAATGCGTCGTTTAGTTATCTTTAGAAAATAAAAATCGTATCAGCCGGTTTTTAGGAAATCCAATTTTTGTTAAAGTTGCCCAAGAATAAACTAGCCTTATATTCATTCATTGAGAAAATTGAAATAGGTAGTATTATTGTAGATGTATACTCAAGTAACTGTACGAAATTTGATCAAAATCGTTATAGCCGTTTTTGAGAAAATCGAATTGTTGTTAAAGTTTCCTAGAATAAACTAGCCTTATATTCATTTTTTGCGAAATATGAACTATACAGTATTACTGAAGACGTAAACTCAAGTAACTGTACGAAATTTGATGAAAATCGTTACAGCCGTTTTTGAGAAAATCGGATTGTTGTTAAAAATGCGTAAAATAAACTACTCTTAATTATTGATCAATGTCAACCATTTCTACGTATACTCTGGTCAGTATGATAAAATGCCTAAGTACGAGATTTCATTCATTTTTGTTCTACCGTCTCGGCTCCAGAGCCAGTAACAGACAGACAGACACAGACAGACGGCATTGCGAAAACGACTTTTTCGGATTCAGCGACACCTAAAACGTGTATTTCCGTAAAAATCTCGAGGTCGAATTTTTTCGCGAAAACAATACTTTCTCGATACTTCGCATGAGAAAGTAAAAAGCAAACAGAAGCCAATAGGTATGGGGTTTGGCATAGGATGGGGAGAACCAATTTAGAACATATTTTTTTTAAATCCTTGCTCTTTTCATCGCCGTTAAGATCCAGAGTAATTCTTTTCTAGAGGTTGATGTTATATTGATAGGTGTTTAAATGGTGCACTAGTTAACGATAGAAATGTTTGAAGAAATTACCATGTGTTCGTCAACGATATATTTATCGAACAGAGACTATAAATACCGCAAGAGATTCCAGTTGTGGAAGCGAAAGTTTAACTTTACCCCAAAGACATTTTTCTATTTGGCACATGAAAGGCGACTGCCGTCACTTGCCGCAGTAATCGCGATATTTATAGCGCGTCGATCAGGTTGGATTATTTTTCCTATGCACATTCCGTTTCTAACGTAAACTAGCTCCAACATGCTAACATGAAACAATCACGACGCATTAAGTCCAGTTCCATAAGGATGAATTCGAGTCGGCGAAGTTGATGGCCGGAATAATCGAAGGTCGATTTGAAGATATCAGGAAATGGCATTCGTGCGAAAGCGTTCGCATTAAAAAAAGTATATCTACGTACATTTAACCTGAAATTAATCAGATTAGTGGTCAGTTATGATGCACCGAACTATCCGTGAAACTGTTTCCACGAATGATTATCATTTACCACTGTAAAACAATCGACTGTTTCTAACCGTTGCATTAGTTTAATACCTTTAAATGTTTTTTCCATGTGCAGAAATTGCTTCTTCCGCGACGGAATTTTTCCCATCTCTCTCTTCCTTCGTTTCCCTAATACTTCTGGAAAGTATTTGGCTCCTGCACAGGATGGTTTGAGGGAAAAAGGGGAATGCTTTTATGTGGATGCCGTAGGAGAAATCAAAACTCATTCCTTGACCCAGATGGCAGTGGACATATTGAAACTCCGAGAGGTTGTCCGATACGTCAAGTGGGCGCCAAACGATTAGTTTTAGTTGTAATGCGATTAAAGCGCTCTCGCTGCGGACCAATAGGAGACTAATGCTCGAGGAAAACGAGTCAAATTAATTTTTTTAAACACTTTTCAAAAATATTAAATTCCGATTTAATTTTCGAACTAATTGTTTAAAATTTAATTCGCCATTGGCCTATAAAAACTACTACAAACAAAAAAGACTTGAAAAATTTTGTAATGGTCATAATTTCACCTTATATTTACTGTAGGCAACTTACCTAACATTCATCTAAATATAAAAATTTGTTCATTTTAGAAACTTGGGTTTAAGATTTTAACAAATTAATCCCCTCGACGGTATATTCGCCTCGTACAAAGTTTTTTGATAAAGTTTAAAGCACGAGTTCGATGATGATTAAAAACGATAGAAGATTCTGCAAACTTTCTTTAGCTACTAAATACGAGATGGCGTGATTGGGCCAAAATGGAATGAAATATTTTGGAATGGAGTCGAGAGTCTCCGACCAATAAATCGAGCGACATAAGGCAGATAGAGAGAGCAGCGTTTCTTTATAAAACGAAAGAGTTAATGGAAGAACAGCATTAAGTTAACGGTATACCGTAGACAAGAGAACAA
Source organism: Uropetala carovei (assembly GCA_036926305.1). NCBI lineage: Eukaryota > Metazoa > Arthropoda > Insecta > Odonata > Petaluridae > Uropetala > Uropetala carovei. The sequence goes on from JAXCHB010000280.1 coordinate 1,904,666, forward strand.
GAGGGGGAAGGATTATGACCTTTTCTCACTCGTTCCACCAAATTTTAAAAAACCTGTCAAACAATTTCGTTCGTCTTTTATTCGAGTGCGACATCGGTCCCTTTTTGGAGCATGTCGCAACCCGTGATACAGAACGGGCAGCCTGGTGATAAACGGATGTACATATATTAAATGGGCGCTTCCTCGTCATCGCATAGTCCGACGGTAGCGCTCGCTTTATTTTAAGACTCCTTAACGTTTTCTACTCGCTCGTTAGAGATGAACCACCACTGTAACGGTAATAATGGCGACCCTCGACTCGTATTTTAGCTCACTCGAGGCCTGCTGCAGAAAGCCTTATAGAACACACCGACCCGAGTGCTATATCTATACCATGTCATGCACGGGAAAAATTAAGGTAAGACTGGAATGCGGAATAGGGCGGCCGTGCGACCTTAATCATTCGCTCGATTAGCCTTCGTCTGTTTTAACGATACGATAGTATTTGTTGTACGTAATAAACAACAGTATAAAAAGGTCTCTCGCGTCTTTCCCTCGAGGGATGGGAAAGGTCGTCGGCATCGGAAACTCTCATAGTTCCAACGAACGCCTCTAAATTAGAAGAAAGGGAGGCGCTTTCTATATGTTAAGGATCTTTATTCCTACTCCACCGCCAAGGACAACTGGAATCCAATGATGAAGTGTCATCATCGCGTATACGAATACGGTGAAGCGAGAGGATGTTGAAGACTTCAGTTTAGTACACGCGAAAGGGATTCCAAAAACTTTGCCTGCTAGACCAGGGATATGGGATATACCTATGGCACGCGAAGCTGCGATGAAAACGCGATCCGTAAAATTTAACATACAAATTCATGTTTTTGGTAAAATGACGGCGCCTAATAAAACTAATTTGTCCTAAAATCCTCATTTACATTCAATCTTTCGGTAGCTTTCGATTTAACTTTTAATTCGGCCCACTGAAGCAATGGCATCCTCCAATAAACTGAATAAATGTTTATCCATCCCTGGTCTAGACTGTAACAGATTTATATGCACATTCTGCTGTGTTATAATTGAAAATGAAACCACCTTAATTGAATATGTTTACAGTCCGTGTTACTACCTTAACAGATTTCTATGACATCTTGGTATATGAGTAAACTTTTGGATTTAGATTTTACAGCAGAGTAATACAAAAATCTTGGCAAAGTAACATGGGAAACGACAAAAAAATATAAAAGAAAAACTTTTAAATAAATGAACATCGATATAGTTAACAATATTTATATTTGTTTTTCACAGCCATGGTGAGAGAAAAAGGCAATACAAGTAAGTTATGACGCGAAGGGTGCTCTCAAGCTCTCTGACGAAACTCTTTGTTTGCTGCTGTTGGCCATTCAGTGGAAATATTTGTCCAAAATATAAAAGTTTGTCTCAATTCCTCCAGAAAGCAATTTAAGCGAACGAAATGGTTGTTCGAGAGTTTTACGCGCTCATAAAAATAATTCTGATTAAAGAGCTCGGTCTTCAAGTCTGCTTTATATTCTTCATCAGTCACAAAAACGCGCGTTTGTGCGGACCTGACTTACGAGGGCGATTTAAAACTGAAGATCTATCCAGCTGGTTTTACATCGTGGTTTTTTAAGAGAGATAAAGGACGCCGGTAGGCTAATGACGCTCTTGCTTTAACACCTTCGTGAACTAAAAGTCGAAAATAAAGACTGAACGAACGTAAAAACCTTATAAGATGCAACGGGAAGTTTCAAGAGGGAATGATAAAAAATGAGTAGAGAAGAGCGCATTCTCTTGAACTCGCATGTGTTGCTGTACACGGAAGAAATGTATGATCTCGCTCACTCTAATTGTAAGTATATATCATCCCGGCGCGATTCCGTTTAGGAGAGATTAAATGCCACCGCTGAATAGGCTGTTTTTGCCTCGAATAGAGACCTCCACTCTAAGCGGCTGTAAAAAAATGCCTCTGTCTTACAATTAGTGCTTTCTAAGGAATTAATATATTTTTTACAGGCCGGAGTTCCTATAGAGTAGGGATTTTCTTGAATGACTTGCTAAAGTCTTTCTTGCATAATGATTTGTATCATAATAATACGTTATTATTGGTCTATGCATGAGTAAAAAGTAAAAATTAAAACGTTATGCTCGGGAATAATATTGATTCTAAGAAAGATTTCGAAGGGGGAAAAAACGACCTTGAAGTTTGATTTTAGACGATTAACTAAGCTTCTCGAATAAATAATTTTTCTAATAATTCGTCAGATTGAACCAAAACTTTGGGAAAAGTTGACGCCACCAAATGAATTCAAAGGAAAAAGAAAGTGGGTCTGGAAAATGAAATTTATTGTCAACGATAACCCTTAAGTGACATTTTTTCCAGATTTAGTTAAATAAATCTAACACTGCTTTGGCAATAGATGCACCAAGTCACTCAAAAATGTAAATATTTAGCAATTATACCCAGTAATTGCAAGCGCCGATTACTTTAAGTATTATGGTACTATGTATTTTAATTAAAATTTTTCATTGCTCAACTTTTATTAACAGAATTCCGTCTCATGTTTGGACTTTCCGTAACTAACTCTCCAAAAAGACCACAGACAGACAGACGAAACGATGGAAACGAAAAACTCACTTTCTAAAGGTGAAGTGTGTCCGGGATCAGTGGCTTATATGGAGATTGCGAGGATTGATGAAGAAATAAATGATTAATAATAGGGTCAAACGGACTCTCAATTCCGGATGGTGGGTCTATGAACGGAAAGACAAAACGGAACAAAATAGAGGAACATCCACTGAAGATCTTGTATCCGTGAAACGTCATCTCTTTGATTTTCGTGGAAGAGACAGGAGAGAAGGAAAGGAGAGGGTGACGAAGATGGATGTTAGAGACAAGGACTTAGAACTCGTTTGGAATCTCCGCTGCTGGATGTGAGAGGGGGCGAAGGGAGGAACGAAGTTTTCCAAAGCGAAATATTCAAAACGATTTCTCGCAAGCGTCCGTGAGGATTTGAGAATCTTCATTCAATATCTCCGTTTAAGGTTGCATCGCCCTTGAAATAGATTTTTTTCTCGTTTCGAAGCAAGAATTTTTCGAAGACTCGCCGTTGTTTCCAATCTGATTTCTATCACGGAAAACATTTCGAGGACTCTCTAAACTTCATCTGTATTTCTTAAAACTTAAAAATGAGTTGCGGCAGGGGAAGATTCGGAGAAAGACTCTTGATTTTTTCATTGACCTCGAACTTAATTCACGTCAAGTTCACACACTAATTCTATCTGATCATTTTCAATTCATAATTATCAGAAAACTAGGAAAAGCCACATTAACGAAAATAGATGAAGACTGAAAAGTTCGTAGGAATAATTGATGGAGACATTCGTAAAATAATTAACATAAACGCTTCCAATAATAAAAACGGTGAGTAATTTGGCAAAAATCCATATTATTATTGAAATAATCAATCAATACAAACCGCGTAATCAACCGTACAAATAAAATATTTTGAATTTAAATCCATAAATACAGGAACGTTTTAATCATTTATCAAGACGAATATAAAACAATTTTTTATCGAATTTTTCCTCGGATTACGTATAAAATACGAACCGATACATCAATTAAGAATTCGGGTTTCGTCATTTCCGACTTTATATTCACGAAGCACATTAAAGAAATCTATTGTTTTTTATTCAAATGATTTCGTCATTAAACTTAATTTCCCGCACGTGTTGGAAATGGGTCGGGGGAAGAAGAAATCGAAAGCTTTTTCTTTTCTTGGCCACAAAATAACTAAATCGCTTGAGCGACTCGAGTTTTCCGAGTGGCTAGGAAAGCCGACCGGAAAGGTGACGAGCCTCAAATAGATAAAAAGAACAACTCCCTTTATTGCGGTCTGAGGAGAGGCGCACTCATAGCCATTCCAAATAGTCAGTCGATGGAGAGAAGCGATTGCAGAAAGAGAAGCTCTCCGTTCTCCTATTCTCTCTCTCTCCCCCTCTCCCCCTCCCCCCTCCCCCTCTCCCTCTCCCTCTCTCTCTCCCTCTCTCACACACACACACAATCGGAATTCGAGCCGAAGAGCTATTGTGATGGCAAATGTCCAGGTGCGAAATGAAAGACAGTGTCGGAATCGCCAAATCGTCGGCGCCGTTAGGAAACATTGGATCATGTATGTATCATCGTGTGTCATAAGGTCTCATTCGCCCGCCTTTTTGTGTGACAGGAAGCGCTTTAGGCCTTAGAAAGCTACGGAAGAAAGAGAGAGAGAGGGAGGGAGATATGAGGCGCGAACGACGTAAGCTGCGATCTATTGATTGACTTCGAAAGACGACGGTTCTCACTCGCAGCTGCACGATGAGGTGCGCCTTTTGTTTCGTGTTTTGAAGCGGAGTTCGCGAGCTATACACCCTTTCGTAGCTTTGCTTTCGAAATTCAAGCTTCGGACGGGAAATCTTCCGCCGGGCGCCTAATGCTTGCCATTTTATCGTTCTCATGATGATTATAATAGTAGCATTTTTATAAAGGGAAGCGCAATTAGTAAAATAATTTTAAATTAATCTATTTAAAAAATCCGATATTTGTGCTCGAAAATGTCACGCATTTCAATGTATTATATATATATATATGATCTGATATCTTACTTAATTGCCAGATTCGAATTTTATCCATCGCTTAATAGGTCTTCTTCGAGGTAGTTTCTGCGTCCCCTTTAAAGTCTTCTAGCTCTCAGTTTGTGTAACTATGCCATGTACACATCCGTTGTGCAAAATATTTAAGAAATATCTTTGCACCTACTTACTTTATCACAAAAGCACATTAAAATGAATTCCTCTTGCAAAATGAACCATCAATCTACTTAATTTAGTTTTTTATTTTACTAATTTTTCTCATGTTGAAAACAAAATATTGCGCACAAATGTGTACACATTTATCTCATCTTTTCACTCGCAGGTTTGATGATGGAGAGCGAGAAAAAGATCTTCGACTTGATGGACGAAAAGAGCGGAATGTCCAAGTATTGGATGCCTCTCATTTGGGCCACCAACATCATCAACAGGGCCAGGAAGGAGGGCCACATACAGAACGATCACGTGGTGCAGACGATGCTCGTCGAGCTGTCAGACATACGACGGAGGTTGGGATCACTCATTGGATACGACACGGTCTGCGTGCCGCTCGTCTACACTCAGGTGAGTGCTCCCAGTCGATATATCGATCCACACGTCCAAAAGACGCTCCCATTCATTAACGAGCTCAGTTTATCGTAAACCCATTCCGAACTCATCCATTCTGAAAAGCGTGAAATAAATGCGGGATTCCTATCCTCTGGAGGAAAAAATTTGCGCAATTTTGCAGGAAAATCCGAAGAGTAATTCAGAATTAATTCGTTGGATGAAATTCTTTGAGATAATAAAAAACTATTCCTAACACCTTCTTCACATTTCAAATTATACATTCCTATTTTTCATTTCTCACTCGTAATGTTATCTGCATGTGCCGTACGTTCACTGGTACATTTTCGCTCAGTGACCTGATATTTAAAGCCTTATAGCTAGCTCTCGATTGAGGCTGTGTTTGGGCAATTAGCGCCCTTGATTCATTTTTTTGTTGAGTTTAAGAGGTCGACGTGCGACCACAAAACATAGTCCAAACAAAATTCTATCGAAATCGGATGTAGGGATTATGGCGGTGTTAATTTTTCGAAACCCTCTTTTATTAGTTATCTTATCTGCTCCTTTTCTAAAGATCTGTTCCTGTTCGCTTTCGATATCAATGGCGGAGGAAAGAAAGAAGCGGAATCGGTCGCATTCGGTTTTACGTCGAGTAGAACACTGCTTGCGTTAACCCAGCCGATTGTGAAATCTGCCGCCATTAATTGCCCATAATCCCAGAAATGTTCTTTTGCTTACGACGTGTACTTTTAGGCGAATCAGTCTCTTGGGCTATTAACGTTTATTTACGACCTATATCGCCATCTCAAAAAGAGCGTCGGAAAAAGCGCCGCTCGAAGTGTACAAGTAGCATGTCTTAAAATATCGGACAGCATCCGTTCTAACATAACGACTTATTTTCAATTTTTATTTTTTACGGTGGCTGTCTTTAAGCTGCCGGTTAATGACCGTCATGTGTCCAGGTCGGAATTAATTCTTTCTTAATACAAGGTTTCAAGGACGTGTTAGTTCCAACGAAGAATTGGGTTCGGACACCAACCAGCGAACCCTACAATGTCCTGTTCCAAAATCCGTCGCCTATCACCCACTCCACTTCCCCATTTCTCTCTCTTTTTCTACCCCTCCCATCCACCCTTCCTCCATTTCTCCCTCCACGCTTCCTTCTCTCCATCTCCACCTTCCTTCCTCTCCCTCCCCTCCTCTCCCTCCCCTCCCTCCCATCCTTACCCCTCCTCCTTTACACCTCCCTTAGAGGGCTTTATTGGGACGCTAGAGATGAATTCTCGTCGACATAAACCACACTGCGTGCGTGTACTTACGAAGAAAAACGTCGATTGTTCTTTAGCTGTATGAAGTTGCGGGTCTTCTTACCCAACACTTGACGTACAGTACTGCCAAGGTTACAATAGAGAGAAAAGTGATTGTGCGAGCATATGTAACCCAACACTTTTTTTGTTTTGTGTCATGAAACGGGCGCACATATCGGTCGCAATAAGTAATCAGACAGCGTTGGCGCCCCACCTCATTAAATCTGCACCCTCTGGGTTAGGGGGAATGAATTTCATGACAAAACATTTTAAATAAGAAATAACCGGTTACGATAGATATTATTGAATAAAAAATCTCCAAGGGAAATATTGAATAGAAATTAGTTAGTATATATACGTATGGAAGGAATATATATATATATATATATATAGAAAATACAGTATGGAAATTAATATAGAAAAATCCAAGGTTATGCGAACATCAAGTAAAGAAGAAGAAAATTTGAACATAAGTATTGGAGGAAAGCCATTAGAACAAGTTTCAGATTATAAATACCTTGGAAGCATCATAACGATAGAAGCAAAATGTACCGATGAAGTCAGGACTAGAATAACAAAAGCAAAAGCCGCTTTCAGAAGAAGAAACTCCTTTAACGGGAAATATAAAGCAGGAAATCAGCAAGAGGTTCATAAAATGCATGGAGTATAGCTTTGTACGGGGCAGAAACATGAACGCCAAGGAAAATGATAGAAAATACTTGGAAAACTTCGAAATGTGGACATGGAGAAGAATGCTGAAGATAAAATGCACAGAGAGGGTGAAAAACGAGGAAGTACTACGAAGAATAGGAGAGAAGCGAACGATTATACAGACTATCAGAAAGAGGAAGGCATTACCTGAGGAGAGAGTGCATGATTAAAGAAGCGCTAGGAGGAAAACTGGATGGAAAACTAGAAAGAGGTAGGAAAAGGTTTCAGCTGGTGGACGACTTGAAAGGGAAAGAGAGCTATCAAGACATGAAGAATACTGCGGAAAATAGGAGTATATGGAGAACCAAGTTTAACCATGAATAATCACGGACCTGTCAACGGACAGGCTACCTATCATGATGATGATATATACAGTAAAACCCGGGAGAAATGAGTGTACTAAGCGGGAAATGTCCAAAATGGCTTGAATGAAAGCCTGTTTCTTATTTTTCTTAATTTAATTCATTTTTAGTACTTCTACACTCATTATATACACCTGAATTTCGCCTTTTCTATTAAATAACTAAATAAGTAGTATAAAAAAGAAGTGACTTACCAAAAAACTTAGCTGTTATCATATTGGAGCAGTAATTTTTCCCCGGCAGGATTGGCTCCCAGAACCACTGTCAGTTTTTCTTACTATTCTTTCCTCCGTGGCAGGATTCCCCTTTCTTAGCCAGGGTCTTATCTGGTAGCAAATTGAAAAATAGCCCGGTCTCATCGATATTATAAATACAATCTGGGAAGTATCCGTCAATGATTTGTGGAAGCAAGTTTTGCCAGTCTCCAACAACGTTCTCCTTTATGCCACTGCTTTCACCGTTTATTTGGCGGTACACCAAATCATGTCTTTTCTTAAATCTATCAATCCATCCATTTGAGGTGTTGAAATCTTCTATTTCCAAAAGTTCTGCAACTTTAACTGCTTTCTCTCTCAAACTGCTCCCATTTATAGGGATGTTTGATGCCCTTGCTTGGGAGAACCATTTCGAGAGGATTTCTTCAAGCTCATCGTATTTTGAGATCCTTATTCTTAGTCTCTTTGGGGCTGTTGTTCCAGTCTTTGATGAGGCTTCTTCAATTCTTGTCCGGTTTGTAACAATAGTCCTGAGTGTAGAGGGTGGAAGATCCAATTTTGTAGCTAGGCTTGACAATGAACCCACATGACCGTCAACTTGATTCAAAATTTCAAGTTTCTCCGTCAAAGACAGGTTTCGCTTCTGTTTCTTCTCAGAAGGCTTCGTTGCCATATTAGGATACCTTAGAAAGGAAAATAATTTTTTTATACCAATCAACTCCCTCAAACACTTATGTGTAAATAGCCTTACCTGGTGGTGGCTATTTAATAATGTTGGACAATGCAAATCAAAAGAAGCACTCCAGCAAACAGCACAAAAACCGCAGAAAACAGGTAACGCAACAAGACGCGATCGGCACACGTGAGTGAGTTGACGCCATTTTCATTGATTTTAAAAAACGTTTGACAAAGTACCTCATAATAAATTAATAGGAAAACTAGGAAAGTACGGCATAAACCCAAATATAGTGAGTTGGGTAAAAGACTTCCTCTCCAACAGAAAACAGGTAGTAGTTATTGCTGGGAAATCTTCATATCCGGTAAAGGTCGCATCAGGTGTTCCACAGGAAAGTGTCATAGGCCCACTACTATTCCTGATATATATAAACGATTTTTGCTCGGCAGTTCGCTGCAAAATAAGACTTTTCGCAGATGACACCGTTTTATATAAGGAGATAATGAGCCAGCATGACCAAAAATCACTCCAGGAAGATTTAAACGCCCTTTCAGCATGGTGTCAAGATTGGAAAATCGAAGTTAATCACAGCAAATGTTCCCTATTGAGTTTCTGGAAGAGTAAGAACAATGAATTAGACTCGGAGTACAGAATTGATAGATTGAATATCCAATCCGCAGAGAACGTTAAATATTTAGGAGTCACCATTTGTCGTGATCTATCATGGAATATGCATATTCGAAGGATCGTAGGCGCAGCTAATAAGAAATTGGGCTTCGTAGGCAGAATAATAAGAAGTAGCACAGAACAGGTACGAGAAACGTATTATTTATCATTAGTCAGATCTCAGGTCGAATACGCTTCCAGCATATGGGATCCGTACGAAAAGGGACAGATACTTGAGTCAGAAAGAATCCAACGCAGAACAGCTAGATTCGTAAAGCAAAAATATGAGCAAAAATTAAGGTTCACATCACTCTTGAAGGAGTTGAACTGGATATCGCTAGAGGATCGCAGAATTAGCGCAAGGTTAAGGCTTCTGGAGAAATTTAGGTCGGAAGTTCTCTTAGAGGAGGTCTCAGGAATATTAGAGGCACCTACGTACATGGGCAGGCACGATCACGAGAATAAAATACAAGAGATCGACTGTAGGACCGAGCGATATCAGAGCTCGTTTTTCCCAAGAACCATACGAGATCATAACAGGAGAGTGATTCCTACGAGGGACGTTAATTTACATCAACATTTACATTTACATCAATACCCTGCAAGCCGCTAGAAGCGTTTGGCAGGGGGTGTCACAACACCAAGTGAACTCTATCTAATTCCTCTGTTTGACTGTCTTATCGCGTCTGGGAAAAAGGATCGGTAGTATTTCTCTGTTCTAGCGATAGTTTCGACATATTTTCTCTTGCACTGTGATCTGACATTACGTTCACTAACACCGACGGGGACGACTATGCCGCCTACGTCTTCAACGAATTCGGAGCTTTCGAATTTTTCAAATAGTTTCCTTTTGTATTCAATTCTTCTACTCTTGAACGTCTGCCATTTCAGATCCCTCAATAACTCTGATACACTCGCATCATACCGATATTCTCCTTTTACAAATCTAGCCGCTCTACGCTGAACCATTTCGAGCTCCCTACTTAGGCACTCCTCGAAAGGGTCCCAGACGGCGCAACAGTATTCCACGACGGGTCGTATTAGGGAAAAGTATGCGATTTCCTTCACATTCGAGGGGCATCCCTGCAGGACTCTAGAGGAAAGCCCTTGAATTCTGTTTGCCGATGCTATAAAGGTTTTGATATGCTCTCTACTAGACAAATTGCTACTGAGAATTACTCCTAGGTATTTGTAGCTATTGACGTATTTTAGCTTTAGTTCAGATATTTGGTACGAGTAACGGTTGAAATTCGTGGAGCGCGTGAAGTTCATTGCGGCGCATTTCTTTATATTCAGATCGAGTTGCCAATCTTTACACCATTTCGTAATAGCCTGAAGGTCCTTTTGCAAATTCTCCTGATCGTGTATTGTGTTGATTTCTCCATACACAAGTGTGTCATCCGCGAAGAGTCTAACTTTACACTTTATATTATCCGCTAAATCATTTATATATATCAAGAATAACAGAGGTCCGATTACACTTCCCTGAGGCACGCCGGAAGTCACTCTGACGACGTCTGATGCAACTCCATCGAGGACTACTCTCTGGGTTCTATCGGAAAGAAACGAGGCGATCCAATTTACAATTTTCTCGTTAATTGAATAAGCCCTTAATATTTGCACTATTTTCACGTGAGAAACGGTGTCGAAGGCTTTCCTAAAGTCTAAAAATACTGCATCAACTCCTATTCCTTTATCCGTTGCTTTCACAATATCTTGTGTGAGTAGAGCTAACTGAGTCTCGCATGACCTGCCTCTCCGGAAACCATGCTGCTTACTGTTCAGCGCTTCTTTGCTTTCGAGAAATCGCATTATTGAGCTACCGATAATGTGCTCAAAAACCTTACAGAAGATTGACGTCAACGATATAGGGCGGTAGTTCTCCACTTTTAATTTACTTCCCGTTTTATGTATTGGTGTAACGTGGGCTGTTTCCATATCAAAGGAACTACACCCTCATCTAAAGATTTTCTGAATAGAATCTTAAGGTACGGAGCTAATTCGTTTGCTAACGAGTTTATAATGTATGCAGGTATGGCTTCAGGCCCTGGCGATTTTCTTTCATGGACCTGACTTAGTAATTTGACGATACCGCTTTCAGATATTTCTATGTCGCTCATATTTGAGTCTATACGAGTAGGGAAATCAATGAAATCACCGCTGTCTATTGTGCAGCAATTTTCGAAGAACCGATTTAACATATTAGCCTTAGTAAATGAATCGTGTACACTTTCACCGTTGTCTGTACGTAGAAGAGGTACTGTGGACTGACCTCCTCGAATTTCTCGCACGTACGACCAAAAATCTTTCGAGTCGTTTTTGAGTGAGTCCGAGAGTGTCGTGGATCGGTAGGCGTCAAATTCCTTACTCGCTTCGTCTCTTGCAGATTTACGACTATTTCTGTATATTAAATACTCGTTCGCGTGGTCCCTACCAACTTCTTTAAGGTGCTTTATGCGCGCGTGATGCCGTCTTTGTTTCTTGAGCAATACACGGAGTTTCGGTTTCACCCACCGCGGGTCCTTCCGATCACGAATTGCTTTAGTTGGGACAAACGTTTTTAGCCCTTCTCGAATGATTCGCAAAATTTCCGTCCAAGAGTCGTCTACGCTGTTACTATTCGCAAAATTGATAAATGTCGCTATTTGGTTTGTAACATAATTTTTTAAGCCTGGGAGATCTGCTTTACCGAAGATACAGGGAGGGACGGACGGTATATATTGTATTGTGTGACATATATCTATCGGTCCTTATCTATATTATAATAGGCGTGAAAAATTTGTTTGTCTACGCGCTTTTGAGTGTTTCTATTGGTTGTCCGACCAGCGAATCTACAGGTACTCAAATCCGGTAGGTTGGTACCCTGATTCAATGAAACGAGCGTTTGTTTCTTTAACTCCTAAATAAAGATAATTCTAAAGATTCTAAATAACGGCAAGTGTATTATATATTGTTTATAAAATAATAGGCGTGAAAAAATTGTCTATCTACGAGGTTTTGAGCGTTACTATTGATTGTCCGACCAGCGAATCAAAAGGTACTCAAACCCGTTAGGTTGGTACGCTTATTGAGTGAAGCGAGCGTTTGTTTCTTCTAAGTAAAATAAAAACTCCTAAATAAAGATATTTCTAAAGAGTCTAAATAACGGTAATTGTATTATATTGTTTATAAATATTTAAGGCTAGAATAATGGTAAAAATAAATGAACATTGAAAGACTTATCTCAACGTAAATCGTTACACCTGTTCACATTTCTTTACTTTACCGATTTAACTACAATAAGGTATTTGCTTATTTATGATATCGATAACATATAAGCATTATATTTTCATAAAACTATGTATTAATTTCATTATAAAATTTTCTCTTAATTATTAAATCATTGAAAGAAACCCTTCAGGGATTTAAAGATGAACGTCTTGAAAAATTGCGAAATTGAGGAAATTGGTGTTTCGAATTTCTTTTTGGAGGATAAGGACATAGATGCGTTTCACGATGTTATCAAATATAACACAATATTCAGGCCTCAAAGCGTATTGTTACTTCAACTTATTCAACCCAATTCTCAGAATGAAGAATATATACAAGTGTTATATAATTCAATTGATGGATCAAAGGTCGGTCATTTCATTGCAATCTATTACGATAAATGTGATTTAAATTTATACTTCTTTCATCTGGATCATTCTATCTATATAGAAAAACTATTTCCATACAAACCCAAAATAATATTTAAGAAGGTGCAAAAACAAAAAAATGGTTTTGATTGTGGAGTGTTTGCTGCGGCATTCCTAACATCTATTTGTTTTGGAAAACAGCCAGAGAATGAATTATATAATGATAGAATCATGAGGGAGCATTTAATTGCAATTTTAACCTATTTTTATTTAAACTGAATTTCCATTAAAAAATAAATGTCTAGAGAGTAAGGAGCAGGCTGAAAATCGTAGGAAAAGACAATATGTCTACAGAAAAAATAAATTGAATAAAGAGAACAGAGAAGAACGATTAAAAATAATTGAAAATCAAAAAGTACTTAATAAAATATTCCGTTTCACCTTTCCCGTTGAATTTCAACGGGCATTCTCTCTAGTTCCTTTATAATATGTATAGATAATTCCTAAACAATAACTGCTATGGAAAATTGTTTCAAATGAAAGTTGTAGGAAATTACATTCTCTATAACATTCGTATAGAATTGTATATACAATAATGATGTTTTAAGGGAGAAATATCGCAAAAACCGAATCGGGTTTCGAATAAACCTCGACTTCCGGTTACCCGTTATTGTCCAAAAACTAATCAGTTCTTTGTATTCATGCTAAAGTGTTATATATGAAGTTTGGTAACGATATGGCATGTACTTTTTGAGTTAGAGCGCCCACAAACACATACACACAGACATCATTCCGAAAATCGTGTTCTAGGGACCTCAAAACGTATATTTTCGTGAAATCTTGAAGTCGATTTTTTTCGTGATCACAATACTTTCCCATAACTACGTATGGAGAAAGTAATAAAAGGAGAACATCAGTGGAAAGTGATGTGAAAAAATCTGATGTGGCCAACACATGACTTTCTCCATATTTGGGGTATAGATATTTAAATTATTATGAGTAGCATTATAAGGCAAAATTATTATTTCGTATCGTAAAAGAAGACACGTCCTTGCCGTAAATTACGTATATTTTGAATGTTTACAGAATTCACCGCTACAAGGTGTTGGCGCTGTAGGCTGGTATTAAGATAAAGCGAAATATATCCGAAAGGGATGGTTCTACGAAAATTAGTTACAAACAAAACTTGGAGGAAATAATATTCTCTATAACTTTGGTCCTTACGAAGATTACCAATAACGATGTTTTTAAGGAGATATTTGACGGAAACCGAAAAACCGGTTATTTATAAATAACTCCTAAACAATAACTCCCATAGAAAATTGTTTCAAATTAAAACTGTAGGAAATTACATTCTCTATAACATTAGTATACAATTGTATATAGAATAATGATGTTTTAACAAAGAAATATCGCAAAAACCGAATCGGGTTTCGAATAAACCGCGACTTCCGATGTCCAAAAACTAATCAGTTCTTTGTGCTGATGTTAAAGTGTTATATATGAAGTTTGGTAACGATATGGCATGTACTTTTTGAGTTAGAGCGCCCCCACTAACATACACACACACAGACATCATTCCGAAAATAGTCTAAACGTGTTCTAGGGACCTCAAAACATGTATTTCCGTTAAAATCTCGAAGTCGATTTTTTTCATGAATACAATACTTTCCCATTACTACGTATGAGAAAGTAAAAACTGTATATTTCATTTACATCCTCATAAAATATACTATTAATCAGACCACGAAAAACATATCTATAGAGGCTATAAAACTCTTACCCAATATTCCAGATTAACTAAATTTGGAACTTCCACACTTCCATTCCCTTTCATTTATTACTTTCTCCATACGTAGTAATGGGAAAGTATTGTATTCATGAAAAAACATGTATTTCCGTTAAAATCTCGAAGTCGATTTTTTTCATGAATACAATACTTTCCCATTACTACGTATGAGAAAGTAAAAAGGCAAGAGATCGCCAATTAATGGAATGTAGAGAGCTGAGGGAGCAGAAAAAAGAAAGAATGAGTTAATGTTTGGCGAATGTGTGACACGACAGGTGATTCATCACTTGAGTCGGGATATCCTAAGTATTGAGAAGCGATAAGAAATTATGCAAACGCCGCAGCGACAACACGGATTGCATTAAATCACGTTTACCTTACAAAAGAGAGATCTTTTTCGCGGAAATTTCATGAAATCATTTGTCGCTAACGGAAGTTTTGCCGTCTTGTTTCGTGTCCAAATTCCAGACTGTCTGCAAACGCCAATTTCGCCACGTCCATCTTAATTCACAAATTTCGTCGCGTAGTCCACGAATCTACGGCCATAAATTGCCGAAAAATGTACCACGAATTGGCGACAGTGAATGAATTATCGCAGAAATGGTTAGGAGGAAAAATACGAATTATGTTAGAGTAGGGATGGGCAGTCTTTGGCACGCGAGGTGATTTTGAATGGCACGCGAAAGAAAAAATCTGATGTGGCCAACACATGACTTTCTCCATATTTGGGGTATAGTTATTTAAATTATTATGAATAGCATTATGGGGAAAATTATTATTTCCTACCGTAAAAGAAAACAGTCCTCCTTATTTCCGTAAATTAGGTATATTTTGAATATGTTTACAGAAGTCACCGCTGCATGGTGGTGGAAAAAACCGAATCGGGTTTCGAATAAACTTCCGGTTAACCGTTATTGTCCAAAAACTAATCAGTTCTTTGTGCTCATGCTAAAGTGTTATATATATATTATATTTTGCTTTTTCTTAATTTCCTGTATACAGCGCCACCAGCATGTATCGGTGAATTCTGTAAACATTCAAAATATACCTAATTTACGGCAATAAGGACGACTGTATTCTTTTACGATACGAAATAATAATTTTGCCTTATAATTCTATTCATAATAATTTAAATATCTATACCCCAAATATGGAGAAAGTCATGTGTTGACCACATCAGATTTTTTTAGAACATCGTCAGGCTCAAGTAGGTCAGCTGATATGATCTCGTCAAGAGGGCGTGTATTTCAATTAGAAGCATCACGAATGAATGAGGTTGCCACTCGCGCGTGGCCAGAATTTTCCCGATTCACGACACGTGCGCCCGTGCCCCTCTTCCTCCCTCTCTCTCTCTCTCTCTGTTTGGGTTAAATGTAAGAAGGGACCTTAGAGTCACAATTTCGCCATTAATAAAGTCGTTTGTCTGTCTCCTTCTGTCTCAGGAGAATCCAACTATTTCTACCTATTATCTCTGCTTCAACCTATCTAATAAAATGACCGATCACGCGAGGGCCGTGACAATCTCCGCGTTATGCATGCACGCGTGCGTGTAAAACTGTGCATGCATTGACATAGGCCAGTAATGAATACCCTCCGGCCTCGTTTGACGTCACGAGAATGGACATCGGGCGTGGCCGTTTGCGCGCATGGCAATGCGGTATTAAAAAAGAATAGAGATAGTAGCAGGCGGTGGTTTTACAATGATCGTTCTGCCCACTCCAAATGAAACTCGACGCCTCCTCCTATACGCTCGCAAATGCTTGAGGTGCGTGGTTGAGAGCAGAGTCTATATCTAATGTCTGTACTTCTGAATCGAACAAATACACTATAGAAAAGATACCGAAAGAGATAATTTTCAATATCTTATTGCCGAATACTTAAAATGCACACATTGCAGTCCTCTTCAGACATAAAATTATGTATTCATATTTTTCTATGAACGTGTGGCGCCTATGATTTCATACTTATGCATGTGAATACAGAGGCATTTACTTGCGTGCGAATACGTAGATGGCCACGCTTGTAGCCGTGCGAAATATTCCTTTTGTAAGATTATCATAAGTACGGCTTCTGAAATGACTGTTATAACTCAATGCTTTTTATATAGGTAGTTTACTTTTGACGGCCGCACCGGTTTTTCCTATATACCATAATTGAAGGAACTTGATAAATGGTACACTGATGTTAATAACAAACAAAACTTTCTTATTCGGTAGACTTTTTAATTTGGTCATTAAATCATTTACATAAGATGTGATAAAATATAGAGATTTGTGCAAATGATTTACATGATATCGGTTTTATTAAGTGGCCACTTTGCTTATGACGCAATCGGAATTTGCGCAAATAATTCGTTACTTTGTTTACAAAAGCAAAAATCTTAGTAACGAAATTGAAATACGATAAAAGCGGACGTCCATGATGTAACCGAATCCTTTGACATCTTTTTACATTCTCCATACATCTACATCTACATGATACCCTGCAAATCACCAGACTGGTGGGTGGCAGGGGGTGCAGCACACCAAAACCTACCTAATAACTTCTCTCGTGGGAATCACTCTCCTGTTATGATCCCGTATGGTCCTTGGGAAAAACGAGCTCTGGTATCGCTCGGTCCTACAGTCGATCTCTCGTATTTTATTCTCGTGATCGTGCCTGCCCATGTACGTAGGTGCCTCTAATATTCCTGAGACCTCCTCTAAGAGAACTTCCGACCTAAATTTCTCCAGAAGCCTTAACCTTGCGCTAATTCTACGATCCTCTAGCGATATCCAGTTCAACTCCTTCAAGAGTGATGTGAACCTTAATTTTTGCTCATATTTTTGCTTTACGAATCTAGCTGTTCTGCGTTGGATTCTTTCTGACTCAAGTATCTGTCCCTTTTCGTACGGATCCCATATGCTGGAAGCGTATTCGACCTGAGATCTGACTAATGATAAATATATATATATATATATATATACTACGGAAGAGGAAAGTTAAGTAAGGATATTTAGGGCAACTAGGTGTTGAAGGAAACCCAGTGAACACTTACCGGAAGTAGAGCCGCTGTGGTGTTGGAGAGACACATTTGTAGAGGTTAAGAGCTTTCGGGATGATCCCTTCGTCAGCACAAGAGAGACACAACACACACACATATATATATATATATATATATATATATATACATATTAAGGCTACTAGGCGTCTCTCTTGTGCTGACGAAGGGATCATCCCGAAAGCTCTAACCTCTACAAATGTGTCTCTCCAACACCCCAGTGGCTCTACTTCCGGTAAATGTTCACTGGGTTTCCTACAACACCTAGTTGCCCTAAATATCCTTACTTACCTTTCCTCTTCCGTAGTATTTATATATATACATATGTATATATATGTGATTGTGGGAGCTCTAACTCAAAAAATACTAGCCATATCGTTACCAAACTTCATATATAACACTTTAGCATGAGCACAAAGAACTGATTAGTTTTTGGACAATATCGGTTAACAGCAAGTCGAGGTTTATTCGAAACCCGATTCGGTTTTGCGATATTACTCCGTTAAAACATCATTATTGTATATACAATTCTATACGAATGTTATAGAGAATGTAATTTCCTACAACTTCTATTTGAAACAATTTATATAGCAGTTATTGTTTAGGAATTATTTATAGATAATCGATTTTTTCGGTTTCCGTCAAATATCTCCTTAAAAACGTCGTTATTGGTAATCTTCGTAAGGACCAAAGTTGTAGAGAATAATATTTCTTCCGAGTTTTGTTTGAAACAAATTTTCGTAGAACCATCCATTTCGGAGATATTCAACTTTTTTCGTAATTTCCTGTATACAGCGCCATCACTACGTAGCGGTGAATTCTGTAAACATTCAAAATATACCTAATTTACGGCACTAAGGACTACTGTATTCTTTTACGGTAGGAAATAATAATTTTGCCTTATAATGCTATTCATAATAATTTAAATATCTATACCCCAAATATGGAGAAAGTCATGTGTTGGCTACATCAGATTTTTTCTCTTTCAATAGCATTGCGTAGCAATTACGCCGATACCCACAAATTGCGTCCGTGACCTATCTTATTTATTGCGTCTCCCGACGCTAATGGCATCGAAACCCTTAACTTCGCAATGCCATCGACAAATAAGTTTCGAAACCTTAGCACAGAGTGAATTTTCCGTCATCTTTTCGAACTTAGAAAGCAGATTATGAGATATGAACACTTTTGTTCCGATCTTATGACTCCTGGTCTTTTAAAAGCGGTGAATTGTAATAGAGTAACCGGCGAGTAGAATAAAAAGCGGGTCGTCGGCTTTCGAAAAAAATAAATAAAAATTCGAGGCTGAAATATCTAGCCGGCGTTTGTTATGCTCGCAACGGGGTGACAATGGAAGAGCGGAAAGCGGAAGAGCTCACGTTAGAGAAGGACGACACAAAGGGCACACAACACCTAACGCGTTAAATAAAATACTTTTTATGTAAAACTGTAATACGATTGGCGACCTCTGGCAAAAATGGCGGATCAGATTCTTCGCCGCGATTTTCAGATTCACGAGCACGCGTTCACTTTCACCTCCGTTACGCACTGCGAAGGGCGCGGCCGCCATTCACGAAAAAGAAGCGAAAAGGCGTTCTCCCTAGCCATCGGGACGAGAGATCGAGAGGGGCGGACTATGCAAGAAATCGTTTCTGAAGGTCTACGGAGGAATGCGAAGAGTCATTGAATGAGTCTCGTGATTTGCGATTAATAAAAATATAGAGGGATTTTAGTCGAAAAATTAACACAAGCAGATAGCGGAAAATGTAATGCGCGCTCAAATTTTCCTTTTTAATACCTGCTATTAAAGCAATAATCCAAGTTGGAATGTCAAATTAAATTAATTACCTGTAAATAAAACATTGGATGCAGTTTTACTCTTAGGTTTAAAACTTTAATGCTTATATAATATCTAACGGACTTGGCATCTATATAATTTTACAGGTGATTATACGGCACATATATTTACATCAATGACGACGAACACGAATTTACAGACGGATATATGTATTCGATTATTAAGGAGTTGGTTCTTTGCATTATTACATACTCACTAATTCCATGATTTCACAGGCGAAGAGATCGTTCGTCCCGTGAAGAATAGCTCGAAAAGAGCGATCTGATAATAAAGTTCCCTGTTAAAATTATAATAACCATTCAATATGAGATGAATAAATTCGTCGAGTGGCTCGACTTCAAAGAGATCGCAACGACCTCGTTCTCGACGCGAACCACGAACCGCTTCCGCCCATGCGGAATAGTGTCCAGGCTGTTATATACGAAGAAACTCGTGACCGAACACGTTCCCCTTCGTCCCTTATTACAGGGAGAGCGGAGTTAGCGACCTTATGGTCCTTTCATCCCTCCTCCCCTCTCCCCCTCCCTCCTCCCCTCTCCCCCTCCCCTCTCCCCCTCCCTCCTTTCCCTCTCCCCCCCCTCCCCACAACATCCTCAACCCATCGCGAGAACGAAAATACCACAATGCGCCGTAAAGGAGTGTATATCGTCCAACACGCCTGGAACACTCGCGATGCGACGCGCGTCGTTACCAACGAAACACGGCTAAAGAGAGAGAGAGTCCGTGCGTGCGTGCCCGTATTTTTCGGGTGGCAACGTGAACGCCCCGTTTTTTATATATGAAAAAAGGGGGCGTTTTCGGCAGGAAATGCGGGCAGTGAAAGGAGCGGCGCGAAAAAAATAGTCGTTAATCTGTCCTTAAATGGGCGCTGTTCATACATCTATGGTCTTCAATAAGGGAAAGGAGAGAGGAAATGTGCGTGCGACACAATGCATAGCCGCGACACGAGAAAAACTAAATTGAAATAAATCCGATAAAACATGGCGCGCGTGATTGAACCGACACCCACGATATTTGGGTCGAGGGACATTTTCATTTTTCGCGTACGAAGACGCATCGCATTTATAGTAGTGCGCGTAAGAAAATACATGGAGGATTGAGATCAACCGCTCCAAAACACAGACGATCCTGTTCTCAGTCCAAGCAGTGGAGGAGCCGGATCCGGTCATCGTCGATGCCCTGGAAGTTGCCTGGTCTACTGAGGCGAAATATTACTTTGGGGTCCACCTGGACTGCCGGCTTGTCTTCTCTCGACATGCGCGCCTATATAGCCGCTGCCAAAGCCTTCGGGATGAAGATACAACCCTCTCCGATTCTACGTTCCCGTAGCGTTGCGGAGAAATGGAAGAGGATGATTTACAACATCATCATCCGTCCAGGGATCGTCTACGCCTCACCGGCGTGGAGTTGGAGACTCAATGGAAGGCCTGCATCGACTGGAGGTCGCCCAGCGCTGCTAACCTCGGTCCGTCCTTAACTTAAGATGGATGATCCTTCTACTCAGCAAAAAGCTGAAACTGATAGCTCAGCGATTCTACGTCAGACTCGAAGCCAATTAGAGGGAGTCTGTTCGAGTGATCGGCTTCCGGAACACGCGACCATGGAACGTCCACAAAAGACCGAGGGCAGCTACTGGTGACTCGGAAAATCTACCTCCCCACAAAAAGAGGAGAAGATAAGGAGGTAGGAACTCCTGCCTGCGGTTAGGAATAAGCGTGCAACGTATGCACAACCCATAAAACGCCTATCAGAGCGGAAGGGGTCCGGCAAGATCGACGGAACGAAAACTTGCCACGTAGACACAGGGTCTGTTACATCTTTGTACTTTTTTTATACCTAAATTTTTACTCCCTTTCACGGATGTCTTTCTCTTTGATCGTAAAAATAAAAAAATCACGTTGGTATGGCCCAAAATGTTTAATTTTAAGGCTTTATAATATTTTATGAGAGAATATTGTTATAAATATTCTTTCTTTGTCAGGCAATCTTGCATATTTCGAATGTTTATTTTTCTTGCTATTATGCCATGATCTCTAATGCAAAAGAAGCCTCTCGGTTGCTGAGATGCATGGTTTGAAATTGTACGGTCTATGATACGATACGTCTCTTCAAACTACTTTACTCTTATAAAAATCATTTTCTCTGTCGGATACACTTTTAACCTCTTTCTCTTTGAGATACGGTTGGTAAACAGTTTGAAAGAGTTATTTATCACAGCTCAACAAACGAGATGAACTTATATGGCTCATGGCATAGGGAACTCTTACTTTCGAAATACCACTGAACATTTCAACCAAGATGCGACCGCTGCAATGGGACTACATTGTTTTCATCTGAGATGACATGTAGATCACCAGATATCGAAATCTCATACTGAAGTTTATTTTCGTGGGCGCAGGAGTTACACTTTTGTTTAGAAGAACAGATCCGGCCAGAGCTGTTCATCCGATACACATACGGAGAGAAACCTCTCTTTTCCAACTGCAGTCTCCCGGAGGCAGTAAAATGGTGGAACGACGCGGAATTCCACCTTTACATTTACATCAATACCCTGCAAGCCGCCAGAAGCGTTTGGCAGGGGGTGTCACAACACCAAGTGAACTCTAACTAATTCCTCTGTTGGACTTTCTTCACTTGCTCTGCCTCTGGCGCCCTCAAACGCACCGGTTCGTCCCTTTGTCGGCTCTTTTGGAACGGTTCTTTCGACCCTTTTCTGTCTGCAGCGGAATTCTGCACCATATACCAGCTTAGATAAACATCTGTGGGACAAAACGCTAGTGCAGACAATAAACCCTCTAAATTACGCCGAATACACCGTTTTCCGACAAAAACTCTTTTGCTTCTTTCGAGAATGGTCATATTTGTGGAAAG
This sequence comes from Uropetala carovei, assembly GCA_036926305.1. Classification (NCBI taxonomy): domain Eukaryota; kingdom Metazoa; phylum Arthropoda; class Insecta; order Odonata; family Petaluridae; genus Uropetala; species Uropetala carovei. The sequence continues at coordinate 1,926,950 of JAXCHB010000280.1, forward strand.
TTCTGGCATTGCTCAAATTCCTTCTATTATGTGTGTACGATTGTGAAATTAAAAACTTTCGTTGGCTTAATTAGGACTTTCAACGCAGGTTTGATGCAGAATTGGAGTCTACGCAATATATGGGAAAGGAAACACAATTTGAAGGTAACGCTGTTGTGGAATAGAAGCGTAAATGGAGTGCGCGTCTCTAAATTCTCTCAAAAACGTTTGGAAGTATAATCGCGCATTTAATACCTAGCTCCAACTTCCCCACGATCGTAGATTTTTTAACATATTTCGAAGTTTTAGGTATCTTCTAATTAAAGTAAGAATAGATTCAAATTGCAATGCAATTGCAATGTCTGTCATATTAAAATTACCAACTCGCATTATTATTTATACACACACACACACAGTAAAACCCCGTTAGTGCGCTCCCGCTTAGTGCGTTTTCCCTCTTAGCACTCGCGATTTTTGCGGTCTTGACAGTTAACGCGCGCGTTTTTCCCGTTTACTACACTGATTTCGGCACCGCAGGTTGGGAGATGCACTCAAAAAATGGTGGATATAGCTTCGTTACTTCATTGTACACAGGAAGCCAGCTGTGACCCTCGCTCGTCCACGCGCGCCGGGAGTTCCTACCTGGTTTTGCGGTGGAAGAGGTATGGGCTTCGGCTCGAGCTGTTTTCACTTGGATTTTTCAGGAGATAGACGTGACGTCACACTGGCCTGGTCTATAGAGTCGACGACGCGGCCAGAGGACGCTGCTACTTCGCATCTACACCTACATCTACATGATACCCTGCAAATTACCAGACTGGTGGGTGGCAGGGGGTGCAGCACACCAAAGCCTACCTATTATGAACTGTCGAAGCATTCGAAGGAAACAGGCTGATTTTTGCCACTTAGTTAAAAGCCATCGTGCAGACGTTGTATTGGGAACTGAGAGCTGGCTATCGGGCGACATTAATTCTAACGAGATTTTCCCACCAGATTACGTGGTGTGTCGCAAAGACAGGAGGGAAAGAGTCGGAGGTGGAGTTTTCATCGCCGTCAGAAAGAGTATATCAAGCCAATTAGAGGACATTAACGTCAGCGAACACTGCGAAACGATATGGTGCTCCCTTCGTACGAGAAATGGTAAAAAATTATTTTTTTGCTCATTTTACCGCCCACCTGACTCGGGAGTCGAGAACATTAGAGAACTCAGTCGTACATTGCAGGTGATAGCTAGGAGAAAGAACGATCCAGTAATCATTCTTGGAGGAGACTTTAATCTTCCATCGATCGATTGGAAATCCGTAACCTATGTTAGAGGTGGAAAAAATAGAGAAGCTTGTCGTGAATTAATTGAAGCATTCACTCTAAACTCGCTGGAGCAAATCGTCAACGAACCGACGCGATATGACAACAACGGAAACGGAAACATATTAGATCTGCTAGCCACTACCCACCCACTATCGACTAGAAACCTACAAATCGACGACGGCATAGGTGATCATAAAATAGTAATTACCGACTTCAAATACACCCCTGCGACAATATATAAGCCAACGCGATTAGTCTATATCTTCAGTAAAGCAGATCTCCCAGGCTTAAAAAATTATGTTACAAACCAAATAGCGACATTTATCAATTTTGCGAATAGTAACAGCGTAGATGACTCTTGGGCGGAAATTTTGCGAATCATTCGAGAAGGGCTAAAAACGTTTGTCCCAACTAAAGCAATTCCTGATCGGAAGGACCCGCGGTGGGTGAAACCGAAACTCCGTGTATTGCTCAAGAAACAAAGACGGCATCACGCGCGCATAAAGCACCTTAAAGAAGTTGGTAGGGACCACGCGAACGAGTATTTAATATACAGAAATAGTCGTAAATCTGCAAGAGACGAAGCGAGTAAGGAATTTGACGCCTACCGATCCACGACACTCTCGGACTCACTCAAAAACGACTCGAAAGATTTTTGGTCGTACGTGCGAGAAATTCGAGGAGGTCAGTCCACAGTACCTCTTCTACGTACAGACAACGGTGAAAGTGTACACGATTCATTTACTAAGGCTAATATGTTAAATCGGTTCTTCGAAAATTGCTGCACAATAGACAGCGGTGATTTCATTGATTTCCCTACTCGTATAGACTCAAATATGAGCGACATAGAAATATCCGAAAGCGGTATCGTCAAATTACTAAGTCAGGTCCACGAAAGAAAATCGCCAGGGCCTGAAGCCATACCTGCATACATTATAAACTCGTTAGCAAACGAATTAGCTCCGTACCTTAAGATTCTATTCAGAAAATCTTTAGATGAGGGTGCAGTTCCTTTGATATGGAAACAGCCCACGTTACACCAATACATAAAACGGGAAGTAAATTAAAAGTGGAGAAATACCGCCCTATATCGTTGACGTCAATCTTCTGTAAGGTTTTTGAGCACATTATCGGTAGCTCAATAATGCGATTTCTCGAAAGCAAAGAAGCGCTGAACAGTAAGCAGCATGGTTTCCGGAGAGGCAGGTCATGCGAGACTCAGTTAGCTCTACTCACACAAGATATTGTGAAAGCAACGGATAAAGGAATAGGAGTTGATGCAGTATTTTTAGACTTTAGGAAAGCCTTCGACACCGTTTCTCACGTGAAAATAGTGCAAATATTAAGGGCTTATTCAATTAACGAGAAAATTGTAAATTGGATCGCCTCGTTTCTTTCCGATAGAACCCAGAGAGTAGTCCTCGATGGAGTTGCATCAGACGTCGTCAGAGTGACTTCCGGCGTGCCTCAGGGAAGTGTAATCGGACCTCTGTTATTCTTGATATATATAAATGATTTAGCGGATAATATAAAGTGTAAAGTTAGACTCTTCGCGGATGACACACTTGTGTATGGAGAAATCAACACAATACACGATCAGGAGAATTTGCAAAAGGACCTTCAGGCTATTACGAAATGGTGTAAAGATTGGCAACTCGATCTGAATATAAAGAAATGAACTTCACGCGCTCCACGAATTTCAACCGTTACCCGTACCAAATATCTGAACTAAAGCTAAAATACGTCAATAGCTACAAATACCTAGGAGTAATTCTCAGTAGCAATTTGTCTAGTAGAGAGCATATCAAAACCGTTATAGCATCGGCAAACAGAATTCAAGGGCTTTCCTCTAGAGTCCTGCAGGGATGCCCCTCGAATGTGAAGGAAATCGCATACTTTTCCCTAATACGACCCGTCGTGGAATACTGTTGCGCCGTCTGGGACCCTTTCGAGGAGTGCCTAAGTAGGGAGCTCGAAATGGTTCAGCGTAGAGCGGCTAGTTTTGTAAAAGGAGAATATCGGTATGATGCGAGTGTATCAGAGTTATTGAGGGATCTGAAATGGCAGACGTTCAAGAGTAGAAGAATTGAATACAAAAGGAAACTATTTGAAAAATTCGAAAGCTCCGAATTCGTTGAAGACGTAGGCGGCATAGTCGTCCCCGTCGGTGTTAGTGAACGTAATGTCAGATCACAGTGCAAGAGAAAATATGTCGAAACTATCGCTAGAACAGAGAAATACTACCGATCCTTTTTCCCAGACGCGATAAGACAGTCAAACAGAGGAATTAGTTAGAGTTCACTTGGTGTTGTGACACCCCCTGCCAAACGCTTCTAGCGGCTTGCAGGGTATTGATGTAAATGTGAATGTTGATGTAAATTACTCTTTCTGGACGTTGTCAAGGCGAGTCATTGTTGCCTCCGATTCAATTAATGCTAATTAAACCTTGAAATAGGTGAAAGAGTAGTGTTATTCGCTTCGCACTTTTTTAAGGATCGAAATTACTGCTGTAGCAATGTCAACATTTATACATAGCAACATAAATATTTACGGATAATTATTCAGTTAACTGCGTATGAGAAGCGTTTCTAACGATTCAATCAAAGCAGTTGAATCTTCCTATCATCGTTTGAAAGCTAGAATCTAATCTCTTTGTAAGTAGAACCATTACATTATACATCCATGATGTTTATTAACGCAAATAGACTCAAGCATAAATTTTATATTAAATGCTATTTTTTTAAACACATTACATGGTTATCTTCTCTTCGTTGATAATCTACATAAACGGTTGCATTGATTGTTATATAAAAAAGAAAGGATATATATCATCTCTATAACCCTAGCATAGAATTGTACTAGTTGAAACGCCCGGCTTCGCTCGGGAAAGAGTGGCAAACGATTTTAATTGCTCGGGGCAAACGTTCCCCATTCCTTAATTACGCAAGCGATGCTTACATTAACATTTACTATTTTATGTATTGTATTGCACGCATTAACGTCTAACATATGGATAGATGCACCGAAGCCTTTAAAGCGGCAATTATATTATGTATGTCTATACTATTAGCCAAAACATAAACAATAAACAATATCTTGGTTACCGAACAAATGTAAGCAGATGTATCGATTTATGTTGCGATAAATCTTTCAATGTTAATGGTAAAAGATAACAATGTTCTAATATTCCTTTAAAATCGTTTTACTCACTTTAAAAGTATTCTTAGACTATATTTAGGCATATCTTGGCGTTAGCTATTCTTCCCCTACGGCGTGCCGCGGCGTGGATTTTCCTTGGATTAATCTTTACGTGTATATCTCACTTTGAAGAGGACAACAATTAAGAAATTTAGCTTTGTTGCCGCCTGGAAAATGGACATCTAAACCGATAAATTTTGCGCTTAAAGGAAAATTACGAGCGTTTTAGCATGTAATACCACGAAACATGAACAGAATTAAAATATTCAGTCTTTTGTGCGTAAAATAATCCATTTCTCGTTATCGTAAGTTAATATTTAGGCATATTTATATCCACATCAGTGAAGGGCTGCATGGCATTTTGGGGTTTCTTCACACCATTTCCCATGAATTCTTATGGAAATAGTATTTTGTTGACCTCATGGGGTATAAGAGACCCCACGGTCTGCAAACCTAGACCAAGTTCTTCCTTTGGTCCAGAGGGTGGCCCATGAAACTTTTGAATTCGATAGCTTAAACGGTGTAAAAACGTATAAAGAACATACTCACATACACTCTAAAATATTTATAAGATGATGTCACACAATACAATATATACCATGCCACCATTATAGCTTACTTATCCATGGATGAATTTTAATTATTTAATATATTTTTAAATCTAGGGCTTACAGATGATATAAGGGCTAGGGAAAGCAAAATTGGTTTCTCAATTGTCCATTACGGTATTAACTTGCATAGCAACGGACGTAAACAAATTTGTTATCAACATAAATATGCAAGTGTTATTAATTATCCAATAATAAATAATTATTTACAGTTACATTATTTCAAGAGGAATTTGGTGCTAAAACCGGAAGTGACTGTTATATAAGTTAGTGTGGGTTTAGAATTTTTCAAATTAACTTATTTCGAAGGATGGAACCGACATGTTCAAATACTTCTCAACGCGACCAACGAGAATATTACCGTGATAGCGCCCGCTTGCGACGTGCTAATGAGACTAAAGAAGAGAGGCGGCAAAGATTAATTCGAATGTCACAACGTCAAAAAGAACGGTCAGCAGAAGAGACAGAATCGCAACGAGAGGCAAGATTGGCTAGAGTTTCACAAAATCGACGAAAACGTTTGGAAATGGAGACAGAAGAGGAACGCCAGCAACGTCTGGCAACGCTATCACAGAATCGACGGCAACGGTTAGAAAGAGAAAATTCGGAAGAAAGAGAAAAAGAAGATATCAGGAAGCGAGGCGTCGAAAGCAAGCATTGGGGAGATTTCATCGCGCAGCGAAACGGCCTGGAAATGTAGAACTGCATGACATTGGCTTAATGTCAGTCCAGTGTGTAAACTGCCGCGCGCTTCATTTTAGTGGAGAAAAATGAATTCAGTTCTTGCTGCAATTTTGGAAACGTTGTTCTTGAACCTCTTCGAGTCGTTCCACAATTGCTTCAGCATTTGTTCAACGGAACTCATGCTGCGAACTTTAAGCAGTACATAAGAAATTACAACAACGCCTTGGCAATGGTTTCAATGGGAGCAAAACTGTCAACGCCACAAGGACAAGGGCCTTTTTGTTTTAGAATACACGGTATGGTTTATCATCGTATTGGTTCAGCAGTTCCATCACAAAACGATCAACTAAATTATGGCGCTCTTTATTTTATGGATTCTGAAGAAGCTTTACAAGAACGTCTTGGAAATCCAGCAAACATTGGATGTCTTCCAGAACTGATGGATGACCTGGATCGCCTACTGGTGTCCGTCAACCCATTTGTACGGTCGTACAAGATGATGAAGGAGGTAGCTGAAGCTGAAGAACTGTTGGCAGAACATGAGCAAGGTTACCATGGTTTTTGACGTTAATGAAGTGGACAGAAGACGTTACAATGTTCCAACAGCGAATGAAGTTGCGGTTGTGTACGTGTCTGAAGATGGTGAAGTACCCTTGAGACGGAGTGTTGCTGTTCATCTACGAGGTGGTGAACTGCAAAGAATATCACAACTTCGGAGGGAATGCGATCCGATGACGTATCCGCTTTTATTCCCGTTGGGCGATTTCGGTTGGCATGAAGGACTTCAGAAGCAAGATAGTGGGAGACAGCGAGTTCGAATATCACAGAAGGAATATTACTGCTATCGTCTGGCCATAAGAAGAGATCAATTTTCTACAATCCATAAAGCGGGAAAGCTGTTTCAACAATATGCAGTTTATTCATATGTGAAAATGGAGCAGAATCGCCTCAATTACATAAGAACGCATCAGGTGGAACTCCGTGCAGAAACATACAACGGACTTATGGATTACGTGGGAGAAGCTGGAGTTGCAGACAACAACGCTGTGATTGGAAAAGATTGATTTTGCCAGCTTCATTTACAGGAAGTCCAAGATCATTTGTTCAAGCGTATAAAGATTCAATGTCTGTAGTACGTCGATTTGGGAAACCAGATTTCTTCATCACGGTTACATGCAACCTGAAATGAAATGAAATTCAGCGTTGCATTTCAGAAAATGAATCACCTTTGAATCGTCCCGACATAGTGGCAAGAGTTTTCCACCTGAAGTTAAAGGAAATTCAAAACGATTTGTTTACGCGGCATATTTTTGGAAAAGTTTTAGCGTACATTTGGGTCATCAAATTTTGGACATGGACAACTCTACGAGGCTATGTCACGGATATGACGGAGAGATGCGCTGCGGATTTTATCTAAACAGAACCGAGCCAAGGCGAAGAATGTTGTTTTCCCAGCGGTACTTATATAACTCACTTGAGTTTACGTACCGGCTATTCTGCCTATGGTTTTCTATGGATTTCCGTAGGCTGCTAAGGTGAATACCACAATAGCTTAAAATTAAGTCGGCTATAGACGCAAAAGACAATGAGTTTCCTGATGAAAGTTTTAAAAAAAAAGCATCGCGCCCGCTAGTTTATGAATAATAGGTTTTTTCGGTTTCCGTCAAATATCTCCTTAAAAGCGTCGTTACTGGTAATCTTCGTGAGGACCAAAGTTGTAGAGAATAATATTTCTTCCGAGTTTTGTTTGAAACAAATTTTCGTAGAACCATCCATTTCGGAGATATTCAACTTTTTTCGTAATTTCATGCATACAGCGCCACCACCATGTAGCGGTCAATTCTGTAAACATATTCAAAATATGCCTAATTTACGCCAATAAGGACGACTGTATTCTTTTAAGGTAGGAATAATAATTTTGCCTTATAATGCTTTTCATAATAATATAAATATCTATACCCCAAATATGGAGAAAGCCATGTGTTGGCCACATCAGATTTTTGTTTTATCGGAGGGATGGCGGTTGCAAGAGACATCTGATGGGGAAATTTTGGAAATTACCCATTTGAAATGTGTATTCTCAAATTGTATTTAATGGCGTGCTCATATCCGGTAATGTATTTTTAAAATAAAAATTTCCCTTTTGGGAAATCGCATCGTCCTTGGCATTCCGCTAACATTCCAAAAACGATACGATAAAAGCATAACTTACCTTCCTTTCCTGTTCGAATTCTACAGATATTTGACCGCATTAATTTTTACGAATAAAATTTGCCAATTGATTCTAAAAATATTTCAAATGTCGGTCATTAGTTTGACTGCAATCTGCGTTTGCGATTTATACGAGATAAACGAACTTACAATTAGTATACTACACTGATTATTTATCATGATCAGTAAAAAAATTCTGCGGCGGAGAGAAACGTGATACAAATATTCAATTGCCCTCAAAATATATTCGGAAAAATAGTAGGATACACTGGGTAATTATAATTTTAACGCAATAATATTTCCACCCAATTTCCAATGCCAGTATCATACACACGAAGAGGAGGATACTAAAATGAACTTGATTTTTCCTCTTAAGCCAGTGTTTTTAAGATCGACCAGGTGGGATGCGAAGTCTCGAAGGTAATTCTTATAAAACTTGATCTTAACAAAATTATTGTAAATTTAATGTCCTTAATATTTACCATTTATTATTTTAATATAATAAAATGAATTTAACGTAATAATTCATTTCTTGGAAAAGGCGGGGTTTTGTTTTTATCATAGACATAATGGTTGGTGGGACGAAAGATTCAATAGGTTGAGAGAACTGCTGTCTTAAGCACCTTGTTGATTTAACGAAGAAATCATAAATCGACGCGAAAGTGAGGATTGTTAGAGGTCAAGAGCTATATTTAAATCATTGTATGATTCCAGAAGTGCAATTATATAAACATTTATTCCGGGTACCTATTTTAATAGTCATTATAAAATAAGAAACCTTCAGTAAAGATATCGATTGTCATCCCAGTCATCGTGACTTAACGCGATAGCTCCGAGTTTCATTTCTTGGAAATATCTCGCAAATACTACCTCGCGCGCTCCTCCTCTTTGCCTGCCAATTAATTACCCAAGATTCTGCAATATGTTTTAAGATAAATACTGTTAAATCTCCTTCCATTACAGAATTACGCCCGAGTCATCACCTATGATTGTAAATCTTGTAATAAACGCTTTCGCGGTCTGAATTGAAGCAAAAAAACACAGCAATTGGATGTTGGGGCTGCGGGATCAATAGCCACATGAGGTGAAGAAAAAGCTCCCTCTACCTTCTCATTGGCGATTTTCCGCGGTTCCTCGATACGTGGATACAAAGAAACGGAGCGGTTTTATTCGACATGGAGAGACGGAGACTGTAAAACTAACGCCATTGACCTATCTCTATTGCACCGTCTCTTGGGAGAAAGTTCTATTCCTGACAAATATCGCGTATTGACAATGGGAAGCAATGAAATATCCCGTATTTATTCTCTAAATAACATTTTGCAAATACCCTATGCTATATCATTTGGCTATGGGGGTGAATCTGTACCGGAGTCCTGCTCGGGTCGCCCGGAAAATATATAGAAAAGATTTTTTTTACTGACATGCGCAGCACCTTGGATTTGCCTTAATTAAACTTCAAACTGCCCCTTTCACCAATTCTTTTTCATTTTCAACTGTTAAATGTAAGAAGAGACTATTATATAGTCTCAATTTCGCCCTCAATATAGTCGTTTCTCTGTCTGTTTGTGATATATTTATTTCATTCTTCTTACGACCTGTCAAAATATGTCGAGTCCGGGTTGACAGTCGGATCGGGTCGGGTGGGTTCGGGTACAGGTGTAAATATACTTTCGGGTTCAAAAAATTTTGAGTGTACACATGATGTGTACACATTAAAAGATTATGTACAGGTATTTTTTACTCTGCCCACATCCAGATGTGGGAGTAGATTTAGATGTCACCATTGGTAAAAAAACTGATGTGTCCAACATACGACTTTCTCCATACTTTGGGTATAGATATTTAAATTATTACGAATAGCATTATAAGGCAAAATTATTATTTCGTATCGTAAAAGAATACAGTCGTCCTTATTGCCGTAAATTACATTTTGAATATGTTTACAGAATTCACCGCTACATGGTGGCGCTGTATACAGGAAATTTACGAATAAATTAATTATCTACTAAATGGAAGGTTCTACGAAAATTTGTTTCAAACACAATTTGGAAGAAATATTATTCTCTACAAATTTGGCCATCACAAAGATTACCAATAACGACGTTTTTAAAGAGATATATGACGGAAACCGAAAAAACCGATTATTTATAAATAATTCCTAAACAATAATTGCTACGGAAATTGTTTCAAATGAAAATTGTAGGAAATTACATTCTCTATAACCTTCGTGTAGAATTGTATATAAAGTAATGATTTTTTAACGGAGATATTTCGCCAAAACCGAATCGGGTTTCGAATAAACCACGACTTCCGATTAACTGTTATTGTCCAAAAACTAATCAGTTCTTTGTGCTCATGTTAAAGTGTTATATATGAAGTTTGGTAACGATATGGCATGTACCTTTTGAGTTAGAGCGCCCACAATAACACACACACACAGACATCATTCCGAAAATAGTCTAAACGTGTTCTAGGGACCTCAAAACATGTATTTCCGTTGAAATCTCGAAGTCGATTTTTTTCATGAATACAATACTTTCCCATTACTACGTATGGAGAAAGTAATAAATGAAAGGGAATGGAAGTGTGGAAGTTCCAAATTTAGTTAATCTGGAATATTGGGTAAGAGTTTTATAGCCTCTATAGATATGTTTTTCGTGGTCTGATTAATAGTATATTTTATGAGGATGTAAATGAAATATACAGTTTTTACTTTCTCATACGTAGTAATGGGAAAGTATTGTATTCATGAAAAAAATCGACTTCGAGATTTTAACGGAAATACATGTTTTGAGGTCCCTAGAACACGTTTAGACTATTTTCGGAATGATGTCTGTGTGTGTATGTTATTGTGGGCGCTCTAACTCAAAAGGTACATGCCATATCGTTACCAAACTTCATATATAACACTTTATTCGAAACCCGATTCGGTTTTTGCGAAATATCTCCGTTAAAACATCATTATTCTATACACAATTGTATACTAATGTTATAGAGAATGTAATTTCTTACAGTTTTAATTTGAAACAATTTTCTATGGGAGTTATTGTTTAGGAGTTATTTATAAATAACCGGTTTTTCGGTTTCCGTCAAATATCTCCTTAAAAACATCGTTATTGGTAATCTTAGTAAGGACCAAAGTTGTAGAGAATATTATTTCTTCCAAGTTTTGTTTCTAACTAATTTTCGTTGAACCATCCCTTTCGGATATATTTCGCTTTATCTTAATACCAGCCTACAGCGCCAATACCATGTAGCGGTGAATTCTGTAAACATTCAAAATATACGTAATTTACGGCAATAAGGACGACTGTATTTTTTTACGTTAGGAAATACTAATTTTGCCTTATAATGCTACTCATAATAATTTAAATATCTATACCCCAAATATGGAGAAAGTCATGTGTTGGCCACATCAGATTTTTTTTAAATGTCTGTTTTCTTCTAATTTCTCTCCTGGTTTTATTACTTTCTCCATACGTAGTATGGGAAAGTATTGTATTCATGAAAAAAATCGACTTCGAGATTTCAACGGAAATACATGTTTTGAGGTACCTAGAACACGTTTAGACTATTTTCGGAATGATGTCTGTGTGTGTGTGTTATTGTGGGCGCTCTAACTCAAAAAGTACATGCCATATCGTTACCAAACTTCATATATAACACTTTAACATGAGCACAAAGAACTGATTAGTTTTTGGACAATAACGGATAACCGGAAGTCGAGGTCTATTCGAAACCCGATTCGGTTTTTGCAATATTTCTTCGTTAAAACATCAATACTGTATATACAATTCTATACAAATGTTATAGAGAATGTAATTTCCTACAGTTTTCATTTGAAACAATTTTCTATAGGAGTTATCGTTTAGGAATTATTTATAAATAACCGGTATTTCGGTTTTCTCCCTAAAAACATCATTACTGGTTACTGAGGACCAAAGTTGTAGAGAATAATATTTCTTCCAAGTTTTGTTTGAAACTAATGTTCGTAGAACCATCCATTTCGGATATATTTCGCTTTATCTTAATACCAGTATACAGCGCCAAAACCAATTAGCAGTGAATTCTGTAAACATTCAAATTATACGTCATTTACGGCAACAAGGACGTGTCTTCTTTTACGATACGAAATTATAATTTTGCCTTATAATGCTACTCATAATAATTTAAATATCTATACCCCAAATATGGAGAAAGTCATGTGTTGGCCACATCAGATTTTTTTTATTTTATTTTTAGTTTCACGCTTGTTTAAATTCGACGATTTATGTTCGGCTATAGGTAACCTGCATACTGTTGTTCTCAATTCCACATCGTTTCATTCTATACTCGAGCTCTTTAACATCCTCTCCTGCATCTTCACTACAACACGAATTTATCGTGAGTTATCTATTATCTGCGAACTTTTCTCAATCACCTAACTGGATTCCTGAAGTATTATTCCAATTAATTTTGCTCCCGATTTCTTGTGAATCTTTTGTCAGCTCTAACTAGATGCGTATTCAAGAGCGAGCCGCTCTTTAAAATTGCAATTTTAAAACCTTAAAAAATTAATTCATCACGGACACTTTCAAAATATCAAGCATATATTTTTAACAGAATGTTAGCAATGTTTGAAGAACCGTGAAAAATACAGGAAATATGTTCGGAAAGAATTAAAAAGAAATATGGGGTCCCAGACAAATCGCGTTACATAGTGTTCCACGATATAAAGGATCCATAGTGGATTTTCATGACCACTTCCACGTTGATCGAGTTAGATGTCAAACCATTGAGTGGTCATACGAATAACCTATAAAATTCATTGCATCAATCCATAAGGTGAGATCTATAATTCATTTTCGAACGATCCACTTAAATCTTATTCAAACTGTCAGCTCTCTTTTGCCTTTTAAAACGGTGCTTTAGTGAGTCTTGAACAGACGAAGGGAATAACAAAAAATATTGAAATACCAATCTCCACCACGGGGAACACGAAGCTTCGCAACTCCACTCTTCCTCCACGCCCTCCTCCCTCCCTCCCTCCCTTTTTGTCCACTCCTCCCACGAATCCAGTTGCGCTTATCACTTTCTCTCCTCAGTGCACTTCCTCGTGCCTTCCCCGAACATGACAATTGCTACATTTTCCTTCCCATCGGCCCCCTCTCTCTCCCCATCTGCCCCCTGCCCCATCCCGATGATCTCTACTCCGCCCATAAGCAACCCCCTTCACACAACCCATCCGCCCACTCATAAAACTCCCAACCCTTTTGTTACAAGTTCTCCATGGCAACCGCCTGGTCTCCCCTATCCGATTCTCTGCCCCCTCCGCCATTTTCCCTTACTTTACCTCCATCCGCCATCTTCCCTCTCCGTAGTTAAGAACTGGATATGTTCTAATCTCTCCCAAAATAAAGAACCCTTCCATCTTAGTCCACGTCCTATCTTTTTCATCCTCTCCCCTTCCATTTATTTCTTTCTTCTCCGCCCCGTCTCTTCCGCTGGGACTCCTTCCTCCCTCCCTCCCTCGCCTTCCTCACTTTCCACGCAACTCAATGACTGATAGATTAGGATTGATTAACGCCGCTGTTGGCTGACTGCCAGCTCGACGTATCTCATTCTCTTGAAAGGAAGCGATTTGACGGACAGGCAGAACCACGTCCAGTCTCTCTCTTTTAAGGAGCGGGAGAAGAGATAGAAAGACAGAAACGGCCACATAAATCTTTGTCGTGCGATTGGTGGAATTTCAGCCTTGGCACCTATTTTGTGAGCGAGAAAATATGGCGCATATCTTTTTTCGATTAAAAATTTTACTGCTATTTGGGTAAGACGTTATTCTATTTTGGTACGCGCCTATACTGCTTGGCAAAATATTAGGCTTGAAAAACATTTCTATAAAATCATTAGAATATCCATTTAGGTTAATCTTACTTGTAAAAATGTTCTGATATCCTCACCATATGAATGATCAACTTAAATCAAACAAGCATTTTCGATCTATTTCCGTCCGTTTCTCTAAATGGTAAGAGTGGGAAAATAATTGGGTGAGAATACCACAATTATTTGGTTGATAATGATTCGGTGAAAATAACTCATAACATTACTTGAAACTAATTCAATCTTGAATATTAACAAGTGAATTTTAAAAAGTCACAATACAGTTTTAATAATTTTTACCTTGACAGCACAATATTTTTATCTTTAACCATTTTAGCTCAAAGGAATGTTTATCATTTCCATCAAAGTTTTCTCCGAATCGACCTCACACGCTGTGACATTTACTTCGTGCTCCAAACTGTCTCCCTAGTTTCCGGAACGATAGCATTTAAAAAAAGAAATGAGGTAGAACTTCCGGGGCCCAGCCTCCACGTAAGATATGTCTGCATTTTTCGTTGGTCATTCCCTCGCCTGTGAAGGTCATACGTCGGAAGTCCGCGTGGAAACCCATGCGCGCATTCAAATCTCCTCGCGGTTATCCGTGCTTCCATCGCGAATTTGAACACATTTTTTTGGATAACATTAAGATTTAAATGTCTTTCGAAGACATACTGTAGTCAGTGGAATATGAGTTGGAGTATTTAATTAGACAGTAACCGTCATAGTAAATATTGTTAGCATTAATTACACAAAGTTTTTATTTTACTCCATATCTACATATGTAGAGGTCGTCATTCGTTTTTTTTTATATGATTCAGCTGTTTGGAGACGTTTAACGATGATTTACTTATCGCTTAAACACTCTTCTCGGATTTCATGAAACCTATTTGCAAGAAAACAATCATCTAACACGCGGTACTTTTATACTCCAGCGGAGAATTTCGATTTGAGAATAATATGACTCAACAAACTATCCTAAAATCATTATGAAATTTACGACACATCCTAAGTATGTATTCGTACAATTCTTTTTTGTCTGACTTTTCCTACTTCCTTCCCACTGCGCGTTTCCATCACAAGCCTTCGCCGCCCGTACACGCCCGTGGCGACCCCTTAACTGGAGTCTCCTTTTCATTCCTATCTCATCGCTATTTTTCTATGCATCCTCTTTTGTCCTCTGCCTCAAACGAAACCATCTACTCATATTTACCTTCCCGCTCCCCCCTCTCTATCGTATTAAAAGTATTCAATGCACGTTTATACCCATAAGGATTGAATTAACAATATGATATCGAGGTCTAACAATGGAATTGGTAGGCAAGGCAACATCCCCTTAAAATGGCAAGATTTCCTCAAACTGTGTGAATTAAACGTTTACATTGAGAAATTTCGAACTGTAGGCGGAACAAGATGAACAGAATAAGAAACTTTATAATGTTTTCTTAAAAATGGTTCATATACGAAGATTGTAGGCCAAATCTTTCTAATTTTAATCTAAAAAAAAAGAATGAAAGCCTGCACGCCGTAAAGCCGATTTTACGTGTTAACTTATTGGAAATGAAAATTATCCCCTGGAGTCGAACCCGAGTCTTTGATCTCGAGTTAGGTACATAAAACGTTTTTTATTATATTATAATGCTATCCTGAAAATTTCATCAAATTCGGTTCAGTCGTTTGCGAGATATTAAGCTTCAAAAAGCATTACATGACAAAGGAACAAAGTGACACTGTCTTTTATATTAGTTTTATTAACGAAACTGAACCCAAACTGTTGAAATTGTTGTGGAATAAGTGATAATTATAAATTCATAAGACCCTTAAGTATGAAGGCTTTCAAAGCAGAACGTTGGCCAGATAGGAAAGCTTGAGTATAATTTACACGAGGAACATCATTTGTACAGGTCACCTTTTTTACCTTAGAACTCCCACGTTTCCCCTCATAGGTATAGAATGTCCCAAGAGATTTTATATATATTTAAATCGGAGGCGAGCAACCTTATTGCGTTGCGGGCTGCAATCGTAGTCGCCTACGCTTTGGCAGACCGCATAAGAAGTTGCGAGCGCCAACGCACACTTTCAATTTCCTGAATATCACTTTCCCGAATGACCGTTTTCCCGAATATCATTTTCCCGAAAATCATTTTCCGGAATATTTCAATTTCTCGAAAATCATTTATTTTTCTGATAAAAATAAAATTTATTAATCAGGATAATTACATTTTTGGACACAGAAGAGAATAATAATAAAGACAAAGTTGTTTTTATTTTTATAATATAAATACTAAATAATACATACTAATGAAACAACCAAAAATGATTTTCGGGAAAACGATCATTCGGGAAAGTGATATTCAAGAAAACGATACCAATCCCAATCCGAGCGCCAAAGCCCGGATTAGAGTTTAGATCGGAACGTACTTTAGAGCAGCGGTCGGCGACGTTTTTCTCTTGGATGCCACTCTTTATCAATATTTGGAATCCGTGATCCACCGCGCGTGCCAACGTTCTTTCCATGACGCTTACGAAAAGCGGTTCTTATTATAAGGAATCCTGAATATAATGCAGTATCATTAAAATACAAAATAAAATTGGAATAAAAATGAAATTCTTTTATACGAGTAAATACATAATTTTCGTAATTATTCTCTGAAACATCGAGCCACTTAAAATCTCTTTGCGTGCCACCTTTTGGCACGCGTGACATAGGTTGCCGACCCCTAGTCTAGAGGTTGTGCTATTACTAAAAAGAAATTAAATTCTAACCTAATTATAGAGTTAACTTTCACCAGAAAGGTTTTATGAGCGTCATTTTAATGAAAAATATATAATTACTTAAATTAAATATCACATAAAGCTTTTCAGTTGGAGCTTCTCGGGCCGGCTCCCCAGATTTAATGGTAGACATGGAAACTATCCTATCATATTATTTTATGGAATCCTTATGAGAGGCGCAAAATCTCTTCAGTACGATGAATTTAGCAAGTCTAGTTACCAGTCAGACTAAGAGAGCAAGGGTAAGACGATCTTCCATCTCCACCGCTTCCCCTCATTAACTCTCTCCCTCGGCACCCCTCTCTCTTTCTCCCTCTTCCTTCTAATCCTTGTTTTTTTCCCTCACTCGAAAAACCTTCTTTGACCATTCACCCCCCGCCAACTGGACCGGTTTGGGCGAACATATTAAGGAGAGGAAGGGAGGGGAGAGGTCGTGGTGAAAACAAGAGGAGGGCGGGGCGGATGGATCGTCTGGCGAGTGAAATACTTCGAAGGATGGTTACGTGAGGATTGCAGATGGAAGGAGATAAAAACAGAGTGTACATAGATGTTCATAACGAAACACCTACTTCAGGCACGGTAGTGCTTCGAATGACAGACGATCTCTCATTTTCCGTAGCGGCAGGCAGACGCATTTCACGACGAGAGAAGGGAGAAGAAAAAAGAATAAATGGAAGGATGAGTTGTACCGCAAGACGAAAGTATACCATCGCCGCATGCCTTTGAAGGTTTCCCGACAAGGACTAAGCGAGGTAATGAATTCCGAGAGGTGTGTTTACGGGAACCAATCATTGATATGGGAAGCATCGACCAGGAGGTGAGTTGCGTGCTCCTATTCGCGCGGAAGGCAGAGAGAGAGAGAGAAAATTGCTATTCTTATCTCGGAGCATTCTCAACTATTACCTCAACTATACATTCTTTCTCTTGAAAATACAAGAAATTTAGACAAATGTCGTCGCAATTTACCGCTCATAATATTAGGAATAAATCATTCCGTGGTACGTACCGTGCCCCGGATATAAAAATCTTCTGTATTATTTCCAATACATGCAAACTATTTCTAAATAGTTCACTATTTTATTTCAATCGATCGAAGCGTTTTTTCGTACAGAAAAACCAATTTTCACTTTTTGCTGGGCGAAACTCAAAAGTGTTTAGTAAATTCTGCGATACGCAGTAATGCATCTAATATTTTAAGGGTAACACACTATCGGCAATGAAACTGAGACAGGTTTTTCATAGAAATATCATCCTGCCTCTGGTAATAATCTCAGACAAGACGGAATAATTTTTACACCTGTTAGCGCTGTGCAGATTTTGTAAAGATTTCATGTGTCAGATTTTTCCAGTCAGTCTGCGCACGAGAGATGAAGAGAAAAAGTGGGGAGGGAGAGAGAGAACGCGGAGGAGTGAATATTGACCGAAGGCTTCCTCGCAGTTAAATGTGTAAACTTTTGCCACATTTAACGCCCGAACGGTACGCTTAGAAAGCAAAAGGGGTGGGGAGAGGAAAAATGAAGGAGGGAAAGAGAGGGTAGAGAAAGAGGAGAAGGAAGGCATTCGCGCTGTCTAGAGGCCTTCGAAACTTACGGTCGGGATGCCCGCAGGCTGCCTCGTCCTCCCTCCACACGGCTCAACGTCTCGGAGAGCGGCTACATAGGTCTTCTTTCGATGTAACGTAAATCTGCTACTAATACGGATAAAAAAATCTGATGTGGCCAGCACGACTTTCTCCATATTTGGGGTATAGTTATTTAAATTATTATGAATAGCATTATAAGGCAGAATTATGATTTCCTATCGTAAAAGAATACAGTCGTCCTTATTGCCGTTAATTAGGTATATTTTGAATGTTTACAGAATTCACCGCTACATGGTGCTGGCGCTGTATACTAGAAAAAGCAAAATATCTCCGAAATGGATGGTTCTACGATTTGTTTCAAACAAAACTTGGAAGAAATATTATTCTCTACAACTTTGGTCCTTACGAAGATGACCAATTACGATGTTTTTAAGGAGATATTTGACGGAAACCGAAAAACCGGTTATTTATACATAACTCCTAAACAATAAGTCCCATAGAAAATTGTTTCAAATGAAAACTGTAGGAAATTACATTCTCTATAATTGTATATACAATAATGATGTTTTAACGGAGAAATATCGCAAAAACCGAATCGGGTTTCGAATAAACCTCGACTTGCGGTTAACCGCCATTGTCCAAAAACTAATCAGTTCTTTGTGCTCATATTAAAGTGTTATATATGAAGTTTGGTAACGATATGGCAAGTAGTTTTTGAGTTAGAGCGCCCACAATCAGATACACGCAGACATCATTCCGAAAATAGTCTAAACGTGCTCTAAGGACCTCAAAACGTGTATTTCCGTTGAAATCTCGAAGTAGATTTTTTTCGTGATCATAATACTTTCCCATTACTACGTATGGAGAAAGTAAAAAAGCCTGGAAGGGTCTCTGGAGGAACGGCGAGAGAAGTCTAGGCATCGGCTATTGCAGAGATTTAGAACAGAGGACTTGAATGTAAAATTATCTTGCGTAATTAAGAGCCCAAGTTACGTAGGACACTGACAAGATTCGAGAAATTGATTGTAAGACCGATAGATACAAGAGATCCTTCTTCCCTAAGACGATAATAGAGTACAATAGGAGAATAATAGGTCAGAGGTAATCTCCCCCTGCCACACACCAATTGCGGCGGCTTGCAGGGTATTTATTCAGATTCAGATAAGTCGCAATCCGTAAATAAAGTGGCTTGTCCTTCGCCAACGATTAAACGGAGTGTTTCCTGGGAAAACATAATTTCAGATCCTTTTCATATACCATGTACATTTCGCTAAACTAAGTTTTGAGACTACATTCCGAATTTACATTCTATCCCGTTAATTTTTACTCGGCGACGAGTGATTGCAATGTTCGCGAGTATCGGACAGCAAAAATATGTTTAAAGCTACGAATAAACGACCTTACGAATGTGAAACACTTGTACGCAATCATTGGTTTAAGTCAGGGCGTGCAACCTTTTTACGTGGCGTGCCGCATTCATACATTTGAGTGCTTTGGCGAGCCGTATTAGAAGTCACGAGTGCCTCAGTGGGCCGAATTAGAGTTTACATCGGAACTTAACCAAGGGATTATATGTGTGATTTTAAAACTGAAGATAAAGTTTTCACCACTTTTTAGCGTAAAAGCTCCGTCAACAATCGAACTTAAAATGTACAAAATTATCTGTAATAAATATCACATACCATATATTCACCAAAGCTTCGCGGGCCGATGTTATCGAAACTACTTCCGTCGCTCGCTTCGACGTCTCATCTCAAAACTACTGGGCGCGATTTTTACAATCCGCGCAATTGCGCTGTTTTAGGTCACAGCGACCACACTCGAAACAAATTCTCCATATATGATTGATATTTTGAGATATTTGTAATCTCACCAGCTTTAAAAAAAACTAGTGTCCGAAAGGGGACCAAGGGGATGGAGTAAAAACAGACGCGCGAGGGACAATGAGGTCTTTATATGCTATTCAGGTGGAAAATCGAGGTACCAAAGTGTATTCTTCTGCCAAAGCAGTATTTCTCTCCTGTTGACGTTAAGTGTGACTGTAGATCTCACGGGGAATCTTGAGAAGCGAATCGAGCTCGAGGTGAGTACGGAAAATGGCTTCGATGGGAAAATTGTAGCACTTATTAAGAAACTGCCTCTTTCTCTTCTTGTTAGAATGGTGACGTGTGCGGAGGAATGGGAAGAACGAACGACCTCTCCAATGTCAGAGGGTAGAGGGCCTCCTCCAGAGCAACAATGCCGGCCGAGAAAAACGGTTCGATACGCAACAGTGTCTCAGACGATGTGATGAATGCGATAGGAGTCAACGGAGATAAATAATGCAAGAGGACATCCGTTAAGGGAACCCCGACATGGCGGTGGCGTGATTTGCGATGGAAACTCTCGTGGGACGCACAGACGGACGTGAAAATACGTTCTATTGGGCCAAAAACGCAATGAAACAAGTTAGGAAATTAGCACTGCAAAAGCAGATATTATTACGCGGTTTTTTACAAAAAATAAATTTCTTCCGTTGGTCGTTGTTTTATATTAATGGCACTATAGCTTAGCCCTCTGATTCTCCATATAAAATCGTTGAGCTTGTTGCCATGGTAGTCGATTGTTGAGACCCAGAAAAATTCCCACTTTTTTCAATAAAAACTACAAATGTACGCTAAAGCTACAGAGATTGGAATCCCGTCTTCAAAAATAAAAAAGTACAATTTTTAACTTTCCGAAATATCAAGCCCCAAGTTCAAATCATGGAAGGAAATAATTTAAAAAATGAAATATATAAACCTCATCACCGATTTACGTGCTTTTCCTATGGGGCAATGATGGGGAAAAATTAGTCCCCAGAAGCTGACTTCGGGTCCACCAAATTTTTGCCACTTATACCTCTCATAACTTATCCTGAAGTTTGGTTTTCTAGGTAGAACCGTTCGAGAGATATCGTCTGCTCAGTCGTACGGACGGTCAAAGTGAATACATACGCGATTTGTTAAAAAATTGCTAATAATAAGCGGAGTTCAGCCGACTATGACTAGATTAAATGAAAATATTCACGGGGTAAAGACGATCGAACGAATGGAAACCGTAATGGTTCTTAAGCCGCGTTTTTATGTTTAAATATAGGTACTTTTGAATCATCAGGGCTGATTTAATTTTGAAAGCCATTCATGATTATGCATCCAAAAATTTAGTTAAAATAATCACGAAATTAGACTTAAAGTTTTAATGAAATAAAAACCACATTGGGGAAATCCGAATGTACATGGAGGTAGAAGAAATCCATTTCAGCTTCCTCAGGTGAGAACTCGAGTATTTTCAGAAGTCCAAATCACCAGATTGTGATTATTAAATTCGTGATGAGTGCGTAAGTTTTAGGATGCTAAAACGTATTCGGACCTTTAATATACTTTTCTACATTATATTTTATAAAATCAAAATTATTTGGAAAATATTTGGGCATTATTTTTTTTACTTTCTCCATACGTAGTATGGGAAAGTATTATGATCACGAAAAAATCGACTTAAAGATTTCAACGGAAATACACCTTCTGAGGTCCCTAGAACACGTTTAGACTATTTTCGGAATGATGTCTGTGTATGTGATTGTGGGCGCTCTAACTCAAAACGTACTTGCCATATCCTTACCAAACTTCATATATAACACTTTAACATGAGCACAATGAACTGATTAGTTTTTAGACAATGACGGTTAACCGCAAGTCGAGGTTTATTCGAAACCCGATTCGGTTTTTGCGATATTTCTCCGTTAAAACATCATTATTGTATACACAACTCTACACAAATGTTATAGAGAATTTAATTTCCTACAACTTTCATTTGAAACAATTTTCCATAACAGTTATTGTTTAGGTATTATTTATAAATAATCGGTTTTGTCAGTTTCAGTCAAATATCTCCTTAAAAACGCCGTTAATGGTAACCTTCGTAAGGACCAAAATTGTAGAGAATAATATTTCTTCCAGGTTTTGTTTGAAACAAATTTTCGTAGAATCATCCATTTCGGAGATATTTTGCTTTTTCTAGTATACAGCGCCAGCACCATGTAGCGGTGAATTCTGTAAACATATTCAAAATATACCTAAGTTACGGCAATAAGGACGACTGTATTCTTTTACGATAGGAAATGATAAGTTTGCCTTATAATGCCATTCATAATAATTTAAATATCTATGCCCCAAATATGGAGAAAGTCGTGTTGGCCACATCAGATTTTTTCGATTGCTTTGAGAACGGTATATAGATTTGAGGTCAACAAACGACTCGCTATTATAGAGAGAAGATAACAGAGAGATTTGTTGGAGAGAGAGAGAGAGATCGAGAAGTTTGCCTTGAAAAAGAGACAGATAAAAGGCGAAAGAGAAATCTTTGGGAAGTGGGTGGAGCTCTAAATGCTCATTTCGATAAAATTCTGACGTCTCAGCCGAAAATACGGGAGTATTTGTTGTAAAATAAGCATTTGGAAATAAAGCACGATAAGAAGACATGGAAAAATGCGTCGCAGGTTTAGGAATTGAATTTGAATTGCTATTATGTTTTATATTTACACAATATGTCATATGTCTCTTTAATTTGTCAGATTGGTTTTTACGATTAATCGTGATAGATAATTTTCGGTGGAATTACGTCTTAAAGATAAATCGCCGATTTCACCTGTTAGATTTCATTTTGCCTTTTTGGGCCAGGGTACGATTTTAATAAAATATATCTCAATTTTATCGATTAGTCTCTCTTTTCAAAAATTGTCATTGTTGTAGTATTTTTTCGTTGTCGCCCAAAGTTCTAATTTGATCGTTAAGCTAAAGTTGAGAGTGTGAAATAAAAAAATTTCAGCTGTAACGAAACAAACTAGGGTGTATATGGTGGTTTTTACACAATAGTAGAATCGGATTACATTGTATTCATCCTTCCTTTAGATATCGAGATATTTTGCTTTTTCTAGTATACAGCGCCACCACCATTTAGCGGCGAAATCTGTAAACATTCAAAATATACCTGTTACGGCAATAAGGACGACTGTATTCTTTTACGATACGAATAATAACTTTGTCTCATAATGCTATTCATAATAATTTAAATATCTATACCCCAAATATGGAGAAAGTCATGTGTTGGCCACATCAGATTTTTAACAGTTATAACCACTATTGAATATGGTGAGGTACATGATCGTTGATGGTTAATACATATATTCTAAAGGAGAGAGAATTTAAGAAGGAATCGGAAAAGAAAAGGATCTTTACGGTTGACTCATATAGACTTCAAGCACCTCTCGGTTTTCATCGCATTATAGATCAATTTATTAGTCATGCCACTTCGTAAAGGTCCCGTAAAGTTGACCATTATTGGATGCTTTATTGGTGAGGTGCAACTGCACACCGCTATGACGAACGGGGGAAGTGAATTATTCACCAGTAAAGCACCAAAGAGAGATAGAAAGAATTCCTCAAACATGTTGAATGTCCGTTTTCTTGACATAATTGGGCACCCTCCTGTTTAATTTGAATAAAAAGCACGATGTACCAAATCAAATCCTCTAACTTAACCTCGTCCAAATAAACATACCAATTAATCAATCGATCGATCCTTCGTCCGCAGGTGGTCACTCTCTCAGTTTACACATATTTCGTGGCCGCCCTGATGGGTCGCCAGTGGGTGTCTCCGCCTGGGTCCCACGGCACCACCCTCGCTTCCACCGTCTCACCGGACGACTCCGTGGCCATCACAGGACTCGTCGGCGGCAAGGACCTCGACCTCTTCTTCCCAGTCTTCACTGTGCTTCAGGTGTGTACTATTTATGCCACTCATGTCATGAAATCCGGTAAAAGAAAAGCGACGCCAGGTAAAACTACGGCGCGGCGCGATTTTTCGTCGGCATTTCAGTTTACTTACTACATATTTACTAGTCATTAATTGTTCTTATCTTGCATTTCTCTTTTAAGCAAACTATGGGATTATTGAAGACGAGGTAAGTTGTTTTTCGTAATAATTCTTGAAAGAAATTTAATATGAAAAATAAAAACTTTCTGACAAAAAAAAACAGGCACGAAATACTTGATGCATGTGAAATTACAAATGAAATGAGCGTGCTTCACTTTCCTGTTATCTCCGAAGTGAGAGATTCTTTCATTTCACGATAGTCACGTTATTTCATAAGAGATACATTTATTTAAAAGTACCGTTGCCTGCTGATTTATTTAAGAGTCCGAAACTATTCTTTGATAACTTACTATAATATTTTCGGCGATCTGTACGTTTGTTTGTTGGTTTGTCTGATGTAACGTTATAGCCGCTCGCTATAAAAATGCGATAAACATTTATTTTTACATGCCCTCGGCAGGATTCGAACCCGCGTCCCTAGTATTGGGGGGAGCTATACAGGCTAACCACCCCTCTACGATAACTCGAAAAAGAATCGAAAGAGAAACTCTGAATTTTGCAGGAATGCTCGATTCACACATTTTAAGGTGATGACGAAAAATAATCTCTAAAAAAGTCCGGGGTTCGACTCCAAGGAAGACATTTCCATATCCCATAAAATAACAAGTAAAAGTGGGGAGGGAGATATGGGGAGACAGAGAGAGGCTACTATTTTAGTGTAACTAAAGATAGTCCGCCACAGTGATGGCTTTTATACTAGTTTATGAAATAAATTTCCTGAGTGAGAAAATACTAATAGAGTATATTTGGATATTCAAGAATGGGTCTTTTGTGAGTCGATAATTTATCCTCATCTATGTGGCGTTCACAGCATCTAATTGAATGAATGAATTACCATTCCTGTGCTGAAAATGTCGGGGCAAATTTTTTGTCTGACGAACCGAGTAACAACCCATAATTTCCTCTAAAGTTGGAATTCACTGAGGTTAGAGGGAGAGTCTGATAGAGACAGCTAATGACCGCGTGTAGACATTAGGCAACGACATCTGACTGACGGGCATATCCTAACTTTTAAATCTTTTGATTTTTTGCAGTTCTGTTTTTACATCGGGTGGCTGAAAGTTGCCGAGGTGCTCATCAACCCATTCGGCGAGGACGACGATGACATAGAGCTGAACTGGCTTATAGACAGACATCTTAAGGTGCGTGCTGGTGAAGTGAAACGCCCCAAACAGCGCAGACTCTATTCTCAATCAATAACGAGTCGCCCCAAGAAGCATGATTTATCTCATACAATGTTTCCGGCGGCCTCGCATTGAAGTTTGGATCAGACAGTAAAATGAGAATAATTATCGTTGGTATACTTAACAAAGTACCCGAGGAGTCCTTTTGCACAAAAGCTTCGTTCGCTGTCCTTCGAATTGCGTTTCGCGTTATTCTCCTCGCTCCACTTTCTTTTATTTGCTCCTCTCAGCTCTCCAACACGAAGAAGGGGGTGCCGTGGCGTAGTGGCGAGGGCGTTGGCGTGCTACGACGAAAAATAACCTTTTTACTTTCTCCATACGTAGTAATGGGAAAGTACTGTGATCATGAAAAAAATCGACTTCGAGATTTCAACGGAAATACACGTTTTGAGGTCCCTAGAACACGATTAGACTATTTTCGGAATGATGTCTGTGTGTATCTATATCTATCTATATCTACAGTTCACACTGCCAGCCACCGCAATGGTGTGTGGCAGGGGGTGCAATAGCACCAAGGTAAAGCGCATAATAATGTATAGTATCACTCTACGTCGGCTGATTTCTTTTCGTAACTTCTGTTCTGCTCAGCTATCGTTCTAGGGAAAAACGAACCTTCATACCTCTCAGTCTTACAGGCTATCTCTCTTATTTTACGAGGATGGTCCGTTCTACCAATATAGGTTGGCGCTCTTATTATTTCTTCTACATCGCTGGAGAATATATGCGTTCTAAATCTTTCAAGAAGTTTTAACCTAGAGCGTGATCGGCGCTCAGTTAGTGATTCCCATCCTAAGTCCTCTATCAAACCTGTAACGCTTTTGTTTCTATCGTAACAATTTTTGACGAATCTAGCGGCTTTTCGCTGCACTCTTTCTAACTCTGAGATTGATCCTTTCTCGTACGGATCCCATATGCTCGACGCGTACTCTAATAGCGGTCTTACTAAAGAGAAGTAACATGTCTCTTTGACTTTTTCCTCACTTTTACCTACTATACGTTTGATGAATCCTAGTTTCTGTTTAGCCTTCCCGCATATATTTCGTATGTGCATATCCCATGAGAGGTTGCTTGTTAAAGTAACGCCTAAGTATTTGACGGAATCGGCTAGTTTTAGCTGGACGCCTTCAACAGCGTAATTCGTCGTGTCAATGATTTTGTTTCCCCAGAATCTCATAAAGGAACACTTTTCTAAGTTCAATTCCAACTGCCACTCTTTACACCACTCGACAATTGCATTTAAGTCGTCAGAAAGTAATAATTGATCATTAGGACTGTTAATCTCCCTGTAAACTACTGTATCATCCGCGAATAACTTGATTTTACTTTTAATAACCTTATCTAAGTCGTTTATATATAAAAGGAATAGTAGGGGGCTGATTACACTTCCCTGTGGGACGCCTGAGGCTACGCTGACTGAATCTGATTTAAATCCATCTATAACTACTATTTGTTCACGCTCATTAAGAAAGTCCCTGATCCACTCGATTATCTTTCGATTTATTCCACAGTCATTTAATTTCTTCACTAACTTACTGTGCGGGACTTTATCGAAAGCCTTCTTGAAGTCGAGGAAAACCGCATCTAACTGAGTCTTACGGTCTCCTGATCTTAGTATATCGTGAACGAACAGAGCGAGCTGTGTTTCACAAGATCTCGTCTTCCTGAAGCCATGCTGATATTTACTTAGCAAGTTCTGACTATCTAAGAAGTCCATCACGGAGCTAGCGATAATGTGCTCGAGGACCTTGCAAGATAGGGAGGTAAGCGAAATTGGCCTGTAATTTTCTCTGTCGTCTTTTTTCCCCACCTTTGTGTAACGGCGTTATAAAGGCTAATTTCCATTCCTTAGGTACAACGGCATGACTAAGTGACTTACTGAAAACTATTTCGAGATAAGGTGCTATTTCCTGTGTTAACTCTTTGAATACTCTAGCTGGTATCTCTTCTGGACCCGGAGATTTATTTGACTTGATATTTTTAAGCTGTGGAGCTATCCCTTTCGCTAATATGACTATATCGTTCATCTTTTCCTTGCCTGGTTCGGGCGCCACGACCTTCGCTCTCACGTCTTCGGTAGTAAATACGCTCTGAAAAAATAAGTTTAACAAATTTCCTTTATCTGTGCTATCGCTAACTACCTCTCCTTGGCCGTTTATTAACGGGGCTACGGTTGGGCGTCGACCTTGAACTTCTCTAACATATGACCAAAAGCATTTGGGATTTTCACTTAGATGTTCACTAAGAGTCTTTTTCTTGAAGTCCGTTAGTGCTTTGCGCATAACCTTTTTGGTCTTAGTCCGACAATCTCTGTACTTAAGTGAAATTGAAATTACTTCCTCCTGTGACTTACAGTTATTGATGCGTTTAAATTTGGAGTGAAGCTTTCTTTGGTGTCTGAGGACACACCTAACCTGCCGATTATACCACCTTGGTTCCCCATTATCGCTAATAAATTTACTTGGTATATACGTATTAATACCCATTCTAATTTCCGATAGAAATGCTTTCCAAGTTTCCTCAACGCTTTTTGTGCTTGTCGATTTGCTGAAATCGCCGTAATCCTTGATGTGTTTCTCTTTGAAATCCTCAAAGTTAGCATTTTTATACATGTACACTCTTCGCTTAGGCTTGCGATATTTTGCGACAGCTATATCCAAAAGTACTCGAACTGCTTGGTGATCACTGATTCCTTCTTCAACAGTTACTTCGGAAACACGCTCGGGGATGTTAACTGCTAGTAAGTCTAATATATTGTTCGCTCTCGTAGGTTTTTTGACTACCTGGATGAGGGAATGTTTATTGAAGATGTCTATTAGTGCTTCGCATGACTCGCGATTCCTACCGGATGGTATGAAGCTACAACTCTGCCAATTTATCGAGGGTAGATTGAAGTCTCCTCCTACTATGATAATGCTTTTACTATTCTTCTTCATTAGTGAATTTATTTGAGCCTCTAGATCGTATATTTCTTCTGCGTTTGAAGCTGGCGGCCTATAATATGCACATACATGAATGTTTCCCAAACCTTCACTGTTTATGGTACACCAAGTGCTTTCAATATTGTTTTCAGCAAACTTGACCGGAGAACTTATTAGTGTATCATTCACTGCTATAAACACCCCTCCACCGCTCCTATTTGTCCTATCTCGTCTATGAATAATATATCGTAAGGGGAAAATTTCACGGTCGTGAATATCCGAGATTAGCTAACTCTCTGTGCCTATCACTATATCTGCCTCTGTTTCTTCTAGTAAATTCTGAAGTTCCACAGCCTTATTCCTGATACTCCGGCAATTTAGAGTTAAAATTTTTAGAGTGTCACTTATGTGTCGCTTCGGAATTATTTCAGAGATTTGGAGGGTGCATCCCTCATTTCCAATAGCGGCTTTATTACTGATAGTATTATCGCATGGTTTATTGTGCCCTAAGACCGACCTATATATTGATCTACGGTCAGAGTTAATAAATTTATTATGATAATTAGCGCAAGTCTTTAATTTCCCCGTATATGACCTGCTCACTAACCTACTCTCTAATCTAAAAACACTCTACTATGTTCGTATATCCTACCACCTACCCTCTGTGCTGCCTCGGCGGTATAGTGAACTCCCGAGCGGTTAAGGGGTACTTTGCACGATTCTGATTGTGGGCGCTCTAACTTAAAAAGTACTTGCCATATCGTTACCAAACATCATATGTACCACTTTAGCCTGAGCACAAAGAATTGACTAGTTTTTGGACAATAACGGTTAACCGGAAGTCGAGGTTTATTCGAAACCCGATTCGGTTTTTGCGATATTTCTCCGTTATAACATCATTATTTTGTATACAATTCTATACAAATGTTATAGAGAATGTAATTTCCTACAGTTTTTTTAAAAACAATTTTCTATGGGAGTTATTGTTTAGGAGTTATTTATAAATAACCGGTTTTCGGTTTCCGTCAAATATCTCCTTAAAAACATCGTTATTTGTAATCTTCGTAAGGAACAAAATTGTAGAGAATAATATTTCTTCTAAGTTTTGTTTGAAACTAATTTTCGTAGAACCATCCATTTCGGAGATATTTTGCTTTATCTTAATACCAGCATACAGCGCCAGCACCATGTAGCGGTGAATTCTGTAAACATATTCAAAATATACGTAATTTACGGCAATAAGGACGACTGTATTCTTTTACGATATGAGATAATAATTTTGCCTCATAATGCTATTCATAATAATTTAAATATCTATACCCCAAATATGGAGAAAGTCATTTGTTAGGCACATCAGATTTTTTTGATAAGTCACTCGAAGAAAAACGGGATCGCATAAACAAATTTTCTTCCGTTTGCAAAATATGATCGTAATAAAAGGCACAAAGGTGCGTTGCCAGAACCATCTTAAATAAGCATAATGAAACTAAAGAGATGGAATGATTATTTTGCGTCTTAATTTTCGCTTTCAACATTTTGACGATTGAAACTCTCTTTTACATTTTGATCGCAGTCCTTTCGAACGTTATCTTTGACACTTTCATCTTGGAATGTTTATCGGGGCTTTAATGGGTGATAGTCGAGAGAGTTTCAAGAGAATTAAAAATTACAGTCAAGGAAATAAGACACTCGAACTTATTATGTTACGATTCAGTTTTCGTAAACATACCTACTAACAAGAAAAGAAGGAATAAATTAAATATTTGTAAACACATATTTATTTATTATAAACTAGGTATAACACACAAACCGAATACAAAATGCTTACAAGAATGTGAATAATAAGAATATAATAAAATTTTTCTTATAAAATTTCAAAAAGTAAAAGCCCTTTACAAAGTATAGAAACGGTAATTTTATGGAAAAAATATTCATGTATATAAAACAATATTTCATAACCATAAATTATTCTTTATTGTTAAAAAAATAATTTAAAAAAAATCTGATGTGGCCAACACATGACTTTCTCCATATTTGCGGTATAGGTATTTAAATTATTACGAATAGCATTATGAGGCAAAATTATTATCTCATATCGTAAAAAAATAGTCGTCCTTATTGCCGTAAATTATATTTTAATATAAATACAGAATTCACCGCTAGATGGTGGCGCTCTATACTGGAAATTTACGAATAAGTTAAATATCTCCGAAATGGATGGTTCTACGAAAATTTGTTTTCAAACAAAACGTGGAAGAAATATTATTCTCTACAACTTTGGTCCTCAGAAAGGTTACCAATAAAGACGTTTTTATGGAGATATATAACGGAAACCGAAAAAACCGATTATTTATAAATACATACAGTAAAACTCGTTTATAACGATCACGCCTAAAACGAAATCACCATTTAAAAATCGTATGTAATACCAGTCGAACATTTTACATGCCGCGAAGTTGATAAGCATCTCTTTGCATATGTAAGTACGACATTGAAGTCGACTCTCTGCAAATACAGTAAAAGCTGTGTTATCCGGCTACCTTTTGGATTGTGAAAAGCCGATTAGGAGAAATATCCGGCTAGGGGAGCGATTTTATATTTTGACATCGCAAATTTAGCAATAACCAAACAAAATTCGGCTTAGGTTCACTATCATACTCCCCAAACATAACTATGCGTGGGGTTTGCGTTTGCCATTTTAATTCTTCCACACGTAGTTAGATATAGACACTATTTACCCATTCTTACTTAAATTCGTTGCTACACTTACATGCAAAACAAAAGGACTATTGCAAAGCTTCGGGCGTCCGGGAAGTTTGGGGATTACGGCAGTGAACCTGTTTCCAAAATTGAATTTATTGGATTATATCTTTCTTATTTATCTTTATTTACTCTATTAGAAAAGGACGAAATTATTTAATTCTTCTGAACGTTTCTGTGAAAACCAGTCATATAATATTTTATACAATTCCTCAATTTTTGGCGTATGAAGCGTATGATGTTTATTAATTAATTTACTCGTCTCAGAAGATGACACAAATTTCATTAATTTAGCCTTATGAGCCTTGATATCGAAGAGCGTGGAAGATCCGATGTTGAATTCTTTTGCTATGGCTGCTCTATTTTTTCCTTTTTCAATTCGTTGAATCAGCTCCAGCTTTTGTGTTAGCGTTAAACCAACCTTTTCTCTCCTATTCCTTGCTTTTAGGTATTTATTTTGATGCCATATTCAATGGATGGGTCATTTTTTAAATAATAAAAAGCGATAAAACTGGAAATTGTAGAAGTAAACGAAAACATCTAGACAATGCAAATGGCTTACGTAACCAAAAACGCCATGCTTACTCAGCAGACACAGAAGTATACGGAGTAAATACGTAATATATACATCTTATATTTTAAGAAATTTTAAAGTGGAAGTTGTGGTATTACACATATACTATTAACACAAAAATTCATAAAAAAAGAAAACGAAATACAAAATGAATTGTATTTGTGTAATTGCCGGTATCTAAGGCTGGCCGTTTCTAAATAGCCGGATAGCACAACTTTTACTGTGTGTATACGTGTTATACGGAATGTATAGGCCAAAAACCATGTTTCTCGTATATAACGTACTCACGCTTATAACGAAGCAATGAGTCTGTCCCCTCAAATACGTACCAGTTTTCAAACTCGGGTACGTCTAAAACTTATATTTCCATCTAAATCTCTAAACCAACTTTTTCGCGATTACAATTATTTCTCAGCATATGAGAAAGTAAAAATCTGATGTGGTCAATACATGACTTTCTCCATATTGGGGTATAGATATTTAAATTATTATGAATAGCATTGTAAGGCACAACTATTATTTCCTAACGTAAAAGAATACAGTCGTACTTATCGCCGTAAATTACGTATATTTTGAATGTTTACGGAATTCACCGCTAAATGGCGGTGGCGCTGTATACTAGAAAAAGCAAAATATCTCCGAAATGGATGATTCTACGAAAATTTGTTTCAAACAAAACCTGGAAGAAATATTATTCTCTACAACTTTGGTCCTCACGATTACAAATGACGTTTTTCAGGAGATATTTGACGGAAACCGAAAAAACCGATTATTTATAAATAATTCCTAAACAATAACTGCAATGGAAAATTGTTTGAAATAAAAGATGTAGGAAATTATATTTATACATTTATTGTAATGGTCAATGTATACAACAATGACGTATTATCGGAGAAATATCGCAAAAACTGAATCGGGTTTCGAATAAACCTTGACTTCCGGTTACCCGTTATTGTCCAAAAACTAATCAGTTCTTTGTGCTCATATTAAAGTGTTATATATGAAATTTGGTAACGATATGACAAGTACTTTTTGAGTTAAGAGCGCCCACAATCACATCCATCCATCCACACACACACATCTTCCGAAAATAGTCTAAACGTGTTCTATGGACATCAAAACGTGTATTTCCGTTGAAATTTCAAGGTCGTTTTTTTCGTGATCACAGTACTTTCCCTATACTACGTATGGAGAAAGTAAAAATAGTTGCCTGCTGCCCTCCAACCAATCGAATGCTGGCAGAGGCCGATTATTATCAACCAGACCCTTGTCTTCTTGGGCAGGCAAGACAATTTGAAGAGCGACGTTAAGTGCGGTGTGGCCAGTAAATGCCTTTCGTATAAGAGTAGTCCAACGTCGGCGCTTACCGAGCTTTCATTTTCCGAATGAATTTTTAGTTACGAGAGGATTGCTAAACGTGGTCTTTGGGCTGATTGGTGACCTCTATTAAACAGCTGTTTAAAAACTAGAGTTAACCTTTAACTAGTGATAGCATTGTAACTGAGCCTCAGACCGCGATTGTTTTTATTACATTATTTATTCATAACAAATACGTACAATAGGATTATCTGTGTTTGATAATCTGGTATGAGAGTTAAGAGGTTATTCAAAGAAAATTAATTTAATAGTATTCACTTAATTTCTTGGTAAAATTTAAACTAGCGCAAAGTGATGTAGCGGTGTGATTTGACCCATAATAATGTTAGGTATCATTTTGCGAAAAGAGCCTGTTGCAGAAGCATCATAATTTCTACAAAGTAATTTCATGCGATGGTCAATCTTTAAATATGGATTTAAATCACATGAAGTCAAACGCATCACTGGAAGTAAAAAAAATACGCAACAGGTGAAAATAATTATAGGGAACATGTTTGTAAAATGATGAGCACTCGCGTAAATGAGAGCGGGACAAACAATCCCTTATTATAGTGCCGCGAGATCGATTTTCCTTCTATTGATAGTGCGCTTGCGATCTCAAAAATCGTGATCTCTCCCTAAATCGAGAGCTTCGAGCACTCACCGTAGTGACAGAAAATAAATCTCCACTCACCTCTCTCCCCACAGGCGGCGTACATGATCGTGGACGAGATGCACGAGGAGCACCCTGAGCTCCTAAAGGACCAATACTGGGAAGAAGTGGTTCCTAGAGAACTACCATACACGGTGGCTTCCGAGCACTACCGTCGCACTGAGCCGAAGGGTTCCACCGAGAAATACAAAGTGAAGGAGGCCGATGCACTCTACGCCAACCTCTTGCCTGGAGGCAACTCTTCCTCCGCCGTCGTCATAACGACACAAGCTCTCGTCAATAGCAACAGCGTCAACTCGGTCAACGCCTCCTCGGGTGGACACGGCAGGAAAAGCCATTCAAACAACCAGAACTCTGCTGCGGCCGACGATGTTTATGCGGACTATGTTAGTAAAAATGGGATTTTAGCGGGAATCGTAAGGGGCTTGAGTCTATTTGTTGCGCTGCCCACTTGCAGGTCCCCTTTCGATTGCCAACTACTTAACCGACCTATTTCCTGGATCAGAACGCCTGTACCCGAGCCTCGCTTGTAAACAATAGCCATTCATGGCTCATCAACAGCCTAAATGTGTCTCAATTGAAGCATAAGGCTGGCGCCACACGGGCGTTTTTCGCGGCGATGGTGAGCGTGAAGAAACGCCGGTGCAATTAGACGCCTAGAGGCGGCCACACGAGGCGTTCGGAAACGAGCGTTGAAAAACTCGAGTGCCAGACGGAGTCGGTAAGAAAACGACCGACGAGACGCGCCCTGGCCCATCCGTCCGGCGCGCCGCGGCGTTCGACCTTGAGAATGCGTCCCTCCCGCGGTCGAAAAACGCCCGTGTAGCATATTCCATAAGGAAACAAGACCTATTTTGTAGCGTTATCTTGACGCCAGTTTTCGCCGCGGAAAAACGCCCGTGCGGCGCCAGCCTAACGCTACAAATAGGTCTTATGTTTCCTTATGGAATATACCACACGGGCGTTTTTCGACCACGGGAGGGACGCATTCTGGTCGAACGCCGCGGCGCGCCGGAAAGCGTGGCGATAACGTTCGAGGGTGGCCACATGGAGCGTTTTCCCGAGGCACCTCTGTCGCGGTCGCCGACTTGAAAATAGGGAAAAAGTATGAAATGTATGCACGTGCAACGCTATCTGTCGGTCGTTTTATTACCGGTTCCGTCTGGCACTCGAGTTTTTCAACGATCGTTTCCGAACGCCTCGTGGGGCCGCCTCTAGGCGGTTAATTGCACCGGTGGTTTCTTCACGCTCCCCATCGCCGCGAAAAACGCCCGTGTGGCCCTAGCCTATAAAAAAGAGCATTGTTTGAAACATAAAAAAGTTAACCATGTCGGTTTACGCATGATGGTCTTATGTGTCCTTGACGATTCACTTGAAAGATGCATCCCTTATAACACGATTACTACAACTTAGATCGTATTGCGTCCCATCTTAAGTCCACAGATTCCTTTCTCAGCAAAGTCGGCCAAGCACTGAAGGGGGCCCGGATGCGAATATCAATGGGGGCCTAATGATATTCATATTTATAGTAATAACAAACGATATATGGAGCTTCAGTTTAATATTATAACTTTAACAGAGTGTTCATTTATTGCCTCGCATCCCCCCTTTCGCCGGCTCTGCTTCTCAGCCATGATAACTCTTCTTCCTCTTTCAACGACCCTTTATTACAGTGGTTCTTAACCTTTTTTGGCTGCGACCAAAATTCCGGTCCCGGCGAGCCATGTCTTCAATAGTTCATATAAAATAAATAGGCATTCAATAAGCAAATAAATTTCTTAAGCTCTCAAGCCATTAGCACTGAATAGGTTGTTAGGAGGAATGGTATATTTTGATATAGACCAAGGATGGCAAATGATTTTTGTGTCGCGTACCAAGAAAGTAGTGTGAATCATCAGAATTGTTTAACGTGCCACTAATTTCTTCTTTCTCTAACAATAAGTAAAATCGCACGCGTGCCACGTATTTGTCATTCCTGCCTTAGACGATTCACTCAAAATGGCTTGGTGACCCAAATGTGGGTCGCGACACAAGGGTTAAGGACCACTGCACTATTACGAATCCCTGATCCACTCTCTTCACCAATCTAAACAACTCTCAATCATTTTATTCGCTCATCTTCAGGGTGCCATTTTCTTTTCCCTTTAAAATCAAAAGATAAATAAAAGTACCAGAAATCCCGTCAGTTATGATGAATTTTTTTTCGAGGAGAACTGTTTCCTTTGAACTAAAAAGGCCTCAAAACAGCAATTTCGAGTTTAACGAAAACCCAATCCGGAAAAAAGCCCCTTTGTTTCTGCTATATTTGCCAAATATTCTCAATTCTCCTATTCCATCTATCGCTGCAGGAAAGCGTGGACACGCCCCTCGTGGAACGCAGGAAGAACTGGTTCCAGAGGCAGCTGCATCGGATGGGCAGCGTCAGATCAGCCAACACCACTTACTCCTCCGGAGGACTGTTCACTGGTGGTGGTGCAGGGCCCGGAGGCCGCGTCCCCGTCCCGAGACCTGCGAATTTGTACAGCGGAAGCGGAGCACCTCAAGGAGACGTCAACGCGAATGCTTCTAATGCCGTGGCGACCCAGAAGATGTCGATGTATGACAGACTGATGAGCAGAAAAAACAGCAGAGGAGGGCAGTTGCAGAGAGGGAGGCACAGTGAGTTGAAATAGTTTAATTTCTATTTTCTAATGGATTACGATATTTTGATTACTACCAATACGGAAATTACATAATAACTTAGACATCATCGTCAGTAATCCCGAAAATTATATTTTTTCCTTGTTCGTGTATGATTATTAATTTTAAAATATTGAAAACTTGACCCCGTTGAATATGGGAGTTTCAGAAAAACATGTTTATTAAGCGAACTGTATCCCCGATCTTAATAACAGGCATGTTGTTTAGGTTACCTATACTAGGTAAAATATCTGTTAGGCAACTTTCAAATTCAAAGTATCGCGCATCTTCCAGGAAAGAACATTTGCAAGGCCGTGCAGTCGAGGTTATGACAACCACACATATAAAGACATGGACCATTAACCGTTAGTCATTTTCCTTCTATTGCAATTCAATTTGGCCCGATATGCTTATAGTAATCCAACAATGCCAGCATACTATTTCCGTATCGTAATAATGAGCATTCTTCTGGTAACGGTAATGTAATTGAATCTGAAAGCAGCCATCCTTCTGGCGTAAAAATGTGCACGGACTTGTGTCGCAATGAACACCGCAAAATGTACATATGTCCATCCTATTCTGGCAATTGTACTACATAACCGCAAAACGATGTCTGTGCCATTTATTCCGACTAAGGAGTTTCGTATCTTCCCTTCCTCATAAAATACGATACCGTTTCAGAAATCGCAAAAAAACTATGTGGGTTATTATCACATTCTATGCGTACTTAAAGCGCAAGGATCTCACCGAATAAAATAATATCAAGAGTTAAATCAACTACTATGTCACTACTCGTCAATCTTCAATAAATCCCTATGAATACATAGGCCACGTTTCATCTCTCAGCCCCTCGAATACATTACTGTAAAGCAGTGGTCTTCAAGGTGGGCGATAGCGCCCACCAGTGGGCGTTAAAGAACTCATCAAATGGTATTCTAATTTTTACACTG
Organism: Uropetala carovei; assembly: GCA_036926305.1. NCBI lineage: Eukaryota > Metazoa > Arthropoda > Insecta > Odonata > Petaluridae > Uropetala > Uropetala carovei. The sequence continues at coordinate 1,964,200 of JAXCHB010000280.1, forward strand.
AAAAATAAAATTCTATAAAAAAGTTTAATGATATGCACACATATTCTGTACAACTATTTTATGTTACAGTTCATTTGTCGTTAACTATAGTATCTTATCATACTATACTAGCGACAATGTATCCATGCTGCGGTAAAATCGAAAGGCCCATGAGGGTGGTCGGAGTCTCTCGCAGAAGCAGCGAAGCGTTTAAGTTTAATTTTATCAAATATATAAAATCATAAATTTTTAAACACTGCCATTACCACTGAGATCGTATTCGGCAATCTCATCTGACGACAATCCCACTAGTATTAGGGTTACCATACCTCCGTAAATCGCTTTGCTACTGGGGGCGCAAAATTATTCTTTGTCCCGGGCGCCAGAAACCCTCACTACGCCACTGGGTGGGCGGTGAACTTATTTCAAAGGACAACATATGGTAAAAGTGGGCGGTGACTCAGAAAGGGTTGAAGACCACTGCTGTAAAGCATTAGCCCAATTACGTATCAACCGCTTTATAAGTTATGTATTTTGTTTCGTCTGTGAAAAAATTGCAATTCTATTTTCCTTTCTTACCCACATCTGTAACAGATTTATTTTCGTTACCTCTATACAACCCGCAAGCTGAAGCGACATATATCGCTCAGATAAACCACAAAACGATTTTGATTTGGCATATGATGTGTCACGATTCAATTTATGCGAAGAAACTTTCTGACAGACAGTAACACTAAAGCTTGCGTCACAAGCTACGATTATACTTTTGTGTAATGTAAAATAAAAATAGTAACTGGTACTTTACTTATTCATTTGAAGAGATACTCATTTTATAAAAAAATAAAATTTTATATGGCCATTTGGAGACTTGTAATTGTCAATATTTGTCACGTGCGTGGAAAAACAACATTAAAAATATAATAGCAATGCCAGCGGAAATAGGATAGAACGGAAAAAAATGCAAGCACACGAAAATGAACCGACTGAAATCCAATCAAAATTCAAATCAAGGAGATTTCAACGCCTGTAAAATCTCTTGAACTGTTAATTCCAGCACTTCATCTTCGTGCAACGCTGTTGCAATGGTATAGCATGTGATATTCCAAATTTATGGCCCTAGTGTAAAATAATTGATAATTAAAATGGTAAATTAATATCTATAGGTCTTAACACGTTTCATAATTATAAAACATGATTAAAATCTTTTGGTCCCAGAGAGCGTTTCGCTTTCGCCGTTCATAATGCTGGGAAGATTAAAAATTGGAGGCTCCGTGCTACCAAAATATTCGCAAATCGAGATCTTTTATTGATAATTTTGTTTCCAAAGAAGCTTATGATTCACGTTATCATGTTTCCGTCATTAATAAATGGATAACTTGGTGTAAATCGGCGCCACAATCAGACCCGCGACAACATCAGGGTGCATGGCGCTCAGGCCGCGGAGACGTTGGATATTGTTTATTTTTTCTTTCTTTATATAAATGGGAGGCAAAAATACCTTGTACCCGGCCCTGACCACAATAGCCTAATCCGCCATCGCAAATGAGATACGCAAACTCATTGGCATTCTCAAAATCTTTACGTTTATATCTTTCGCACCTCATTTCTCGGCAACTTCACCTCAGCCGCGTCCCTTTCTCTATGTCCGCTATGCCCCCTCTCCTATCCCCCCTCTATCCTATTCCCCTCCCCTCTATCCTATGTCTCCTCTTCTATCCCCCCCCCCCCCAATCCAGCCAACTTCATCTCTCTGATTTCATCGCGTCGCCGCCAAAATGACTCCCCGTGAAAACTGGATTTCGTTTTCGGTCTCTACCATAGGAGAAGAGTTTCATTCTGAGTTACTATTCGTCCGAACACTCTGTGTCACGAGGAAAGACGGAGGAGGTGAACACGCTCCCCATCACACTGATCGGAGGGTCCATTGAAGAGCAAAAAAAGACAAGGCGTTTGGCCCTTGGATTTCTTCTAACAATGATGACCTTGTCTCCCGAAAAGCCCTTGCCCATCAATGCGCTGCTTCGAAAGAAGTTTTCGTTAACGTTTTCAATCCTTCGAGCGCCTAGCTTCGTGTCGATTGACAAAAACCATTTCAACGAAATCTAAAGCGCCTTTACGATTGGTCTTATTTTGCAAGGAAGAGCACAAAACACCCCATATAAATCTTTAGAGATTAAAACATGCCGTATTCGTCAAAAAATCTTAAATAACTGAAAAGGTTTGTCTTGTTTAGGAGTAATTAATTTTTAAAGAAACCAAGCCAAACTATTAGGAGATATTCCACTTTTTCGTCCTAAGGTCATGTACGTCTGTGAACAGCGAGTGTTACAGACGAAATTAAGGAATTTAAACCGCATATAAACAGTTTTACGAGAAAATATTTCCCGTGAGGTATATATACCATTTCACGGCTGAGATTGGGACATACTTGATCATTGGTACAAATATTTTGACTTACGCGTCAATGTAATAGAAAAATATTACCGTGAGCCAAAATTATCCGTGAAACAGTTAAAAACGAGGGCCAACGATAAATATGACGATATGTACTTGTGAATTTTAATGGAAAATATTACATCATTAGAAAGCTGTAATTTTAATTTCGCTTTTTTGGTGTTCATCATATAAGAGAAAACTATAACATAAGAAGATTAATATAGCGAGAACGGTAAAGATGAGTCGCATGCCTGCGATAGGATTCGACGGCATGAAGTCATAGATAGATTGTTCTCAAATATGTATAGTTTTACCGGATGATAGTTTTCCCCACTCCTTTTCCTTTCGCTTTTTCCTGCCCCATCGTTTGAATGTTTTCTTCATTAGCTAGTCTGCTTCCTTACAGGTCGAACGTCGTGTTGCCATGCCAACCCCCTCGTCAAGGACGGACTACTCCTGAATTCCCTTTTGAAACGCCTTAGAGACATTTGCTCGCCTTATCCGACCAGCGTGGCTATTTCGGATGAAAACCCTTCCGAGGCGCATACCATCATTGGGTATCGAACCCAAATTCTCAGGACGCACTCCGTTTCCTTCCCGAATTCTTCCTGCATCACATACTCTTCGACCGTTCTCTCCCTCTCCCTATCTCCTTCCCTCTCTCTCCTTCCCCCTCCTCCGACCCGATGACTAACCCTTCACATGCCCGCGGCTTTTTTCTCGTCTGGACCTTCGGCGTCAAAGTTTAAATTTCGGATTTTTAATTGCCCAGGACAGCCTAAAAAACGTATTCTCTGGCGCCACACAGAGAAATTCGAAAGCAATCATTAAACGACGGCAGTGGGACTCTGATTCCCCCCCTCGTGCGTGTTTTACCGATGAGTTTCTAAGAAACGAGGGGAAATGAGTTCTCGTTTCGGATTGCGCCTTAATTTTCTCTTTTGCGCTAGATGTTCTGGTAACATCGGAGGGCAGAAAAATGTTTCCGAAATCGGAACGACTGCGTCCTCTTTATTCTATTAGTTTTACTCTTTCTTTCATTAGTTTTACCCTTTCGGAAGCTTCTACTCCGAAAATATAACTTGAGACGAGTTTTCGACATTTCAGGAATCCGCCTCAAATGGTTTGTGTCTAATTTTTATCTCTCTTTTCCGTCATTTCTATATAGAAATTACTTTAATATCCCGGAAATTAAAAGCGGACAAATTATTTTTCTAAAATCGATACGAAGGACGATGTGAAATCATAATCTTTACGGCATAACACTCGATGGAATATGAGATACGCATTTGGATAAATGTCCCCAAATTGATATTCTATCATTCCTATTGAACCCTTCTGGGAAAAGTTTCGGTCAGTGATTTCTCCTACGCACTATTATTTCCTCGCAATGACCACAATTTAGCAACCGAATAGCGCACCATGCATAACTTTATCTCCCGATTAGTATTTTTGTTTTGACTGGAAATCACATTCTCTTAGAAAATCGAGATAACCTCCGAAATGATTTAAGTTTTAAACGCCACGCTCCACCGACGAATCGCTTCAGTGCGATTATTTCGAACGAATTAAAGAGGATCCAGAATTGGCCAAACCGTTTTTCTCCTCTACGAGAGTTTCGGACGACGAACTTTAAAATTTCCACTCGACGACTGTAAAGATGAGAGAGAGAGAGAGAGAGGGGGGAGAGAGGGAGAGAGAGGGAGAGAGAGAGAGAGAGAGAGAGAGAGAGAGAGAGGGAGAGAGGGAGAGAGAGGGAGAGGGATAGGGAGGGATAGGGAGGGAGAGGGAGGGAGAGGGAGAGGGAGGGAGAGGGGGGGAGGGAGAGGGAGAGGGGGGGAGGGAGAGGGAGAGGGAGAGGGGGGGAGGGAGAGGGGGGAGGGAGAGGGAGGGAGGGAGAGGGAGGGAGAGAGGGAGAGGGAGGAAGCAAAATATCTCCGAAATGGATGGTTTTACGAAAATTTGTTTCAAACAAAACTTGGAAGAAATATTATTCTCTACAACTTTGGTCCTCACGAAGGTTACCAATAACGATGTTTTTAAGGAGAAAACCGAAAAACCGGCCATTTATAAATAACTCCTAAACAATAACTACAATAGAAAATTGTTTCAAATGAAAGTTGTAGGAAATTACATTCTCTATAACTTTTGTATAGAATTGTAGATACAATAATGATATTTTAACGAAGAAATATCGCAAAAACCGAATCGGGCTTCGATTAAACCTCGACTTCCAGTTACCGGTTATTGTCGAAAAACTAATCAGTTCTTTATGCTCATGTTAAAGTGTTATATATGAAGTTTGGTAACGATATGGCACGTACTTTTTGAGTTAGAGCGCCCACACTAATACACACACACACACACACACACAGACATCATTCCGAAAATAGTTTAAACGTGTTCTAGGGACCTCAAAACATGTATTTCCGTTGAAATCTCGAAGTCGATTTTTTTCATGAATGCAATACTTTCCCATTACTACGTATGGAGAAAGTAAAAAAATTATTTGCGTGTAATTTTGTAATAAAGAGACCTGACGCAGAAAATTCACGTTCTGCTTCAATAGAAGTTGGTGGAATGGTTAAGAGAGCTTCAAACAGATCATTTAACCTAGTTGTACGCTTTCCGGTTCAATCATAGATATCTATTTGTGTAGTAACGCTTCTCGTGTCATAAGAAGGGCTAACGTTCAATTTTCCAGTGCTTACAGCATTTTCAATGGCAGCATCCAATTTATTTATAAGTGACGATGGACTGGCCGATGAAGAGCGGACTTTTGAGTCTGAGGACCTGACATGCGGTTTAGATTCGATGACACCACCTGAATTGTTGCAAGTATCTTCAGGCTTACGGATAAAAAGCCTGCAATTCAACTTAATAGCGTCAGTTTTCAGTTCCAATTTTGAAGGGAACGTAAAGTTCGTATTTTCTTGATAATTCTGGGGATTGCTTAAATACGTCAACAAACCGACGAAATTCTTGTTTCTACGTTCTTCTAGCCTTGTCTGTATAGATTTTTTCATTTGAGCAGAAAAATCAGTATTCTGTTCCGTCAATACATCAAGTATGAATTTAAATATGCCTTCCACTGAAAGCAATGGTGAATCTCTTTTACCAAGCCGTTCAATTGCTATCTTGATCGGACGCAGTGATGATACAATGGCATTAATTACACTAAATTCTTCTCCTGAAATATTTAAAGTTTTCTTCATATCAATCATTCCTTTAAGAATGCATTCCTTCACTGCTAAAAATCTCTCCAACATATTTAGCAAGCTATTCCATCTGGTTTTCGAATCAAGTATGAGTTGCATTTCCTTATTTTTCTTCTCAATTTTTACATATGTTTGTAATATCTCATTTTTCAATGGCGATTTACGAAATAATGCAATCAAATATTTTCAGTCTATGTTAACTGGTTTAGCCGTTCATAGTGGAAGCATGTGTAACAGGGACTTATAATGCGTCTTATATTCAAGCGTTCAACACCATCATTTGGATATCGAATAAATAATAATACATACATATTGGTTACAGATGGAAAATTATGTAGCGTATTTTAATATGTATTGTGAATAATTTCAATTCAAGGTAATGCGCAATTTTTCGTCGCTACTAATGCCATTAGTTATTTTCCTGTCTAGATGTGTTTCCAAAATATATCACATTTGTCGTATAGTAAACCGGGAATTTCCCGGGAAATGCGGTGGGCTCCCTGGAAATTCCCGGGTATATTTTAAGTACGGGATCCCGCTTGAGAAACCCTACTGCTCACGGAATCCTTAGTTTGGGACGTAGGAGGTGAAGATGGGGGAGAGGGGGTGGGGGGTGGAGAGGAGGGAAGGGGCAGAGCTATAAATGAAAGAAAAAAGATACCGTTCGAACATGATAAACTTAATACTATACTACTATAATATATCCTATTAATAAATTAATAGGAAAACTAGGAAAGTACGGCATAAACCCTAATATCGTGAGTTGGGTAAAAGACTTCCTCTCCAACAGAAAACAGATAGTAGTTATTGATGGGAAATCTTCATACCCGGTAAAAGTCGCATCAGGTGTTCCACAGGGAAGTGTCATACGCCCACTACTATTCCTGATATATATAAACGATATCTGCTCCGTAGTTCGCTGCAAAATAAGACTTTTCGCAGATGACACCGTTTTATATAAGGAGATAAAGAGTCAGGATGACCAAAAATCGCTCCAGGAAGATTTAAATGCCCTTTCAGCATGGTGTCAAGATTGGAAAATCGAAGTTAATCACAGCAAATGTTCCCTATTGAGTTTCTGGAAGAGTAAGAACAATGAATTAGACTCGGAGTACGGAATTGAAAGATTGATTATCCGATCTGCAGAGTACATTAAATATTTAGGAGTCACCATTTGTCGTGATCTATCGTGGAATATGCATATTCGAAGGATCGTAGGCGCAGCTAATAAAAAATTGGGCTTCGTAGGCAGAATAGTAAGAAGTAGCACAGAACAGGTACGAGAAACGTGTTATTTATCATTGGTCAGATCTCAGGTCGAATACGCTTCCAGCATATGGGATCCGTACGAAAAGGGACAGATACTTGAGTCAGAAAGAATCCAACGCAGAACAGCCAGATTCGTAAAGCAAAAATATGAGCAAAAATTAAGCGTCACATCACTCTTGAAGGAGTTGAATTGGATATCGCTAGAGGATCGCAGAATTAGCGCTAGGTTTATGCTTCTGGAGAAATGTAGGTCGGAAGTTCTCTTAGAGGAGGTCTCAGGAATATTAGCGGCACCTACGTACATAGGCAGGCACGATCACGAGAATAAAATACGTGAGATCGACTGTAGGACCGAGCGATATCAGGGCTCGTTTTTTCCAAGGACCATACGGGATCAAAGCAGGAGAGTGATTCCCACGAGGGACGTTATTAGGTAAGTTTTGGTGTGCTGCACCCCCTGCCACCCACCAGCGTATCATGTAGATGTAGATGAACTTGCGGTCTACCGGTACATTTACACTATAGTATGCGGTCTACCATGAGGATATTGGCGAGTTTCCGGCTCGCTTTGTTTTAGTGGGTAGTCATCTCCGGGCGCTACCGCGCCCTTCGCCTTGCCGAAACCAAAATATCTCTCCCCGTTGTCCGGTGATCGAGTTGGTAAATGTCGGGACGGGCCGATCAGTCATGGGTTAGCAAGCTTTAGGGTACTTTTGTATTATTACGGGGCAACAGTCAAATTGTGATAAAACTTCGGCTCTTTGCCGGTGTAGGAGTTAGGGTGGACTCTACCGGCATCTCGTACTCTAGAGTCCACGGTACCTGCAGGCAGATTGGACTCTAGAGTCCACCTTGTCCAGACAATACGCCAGGTAAAACGTACTCTGCCAGGTAACATGGACTCTATCCAGTGGCGGATCCAAGGGGGGGCGATGGCCCCCTCCTTGGATAACCCCATTGCATTCCACTGGCCGCTTTCTTAAATTCATTCCGTGCAAAAATCCTCAATTATACGCCGCAGATTAGGTCTGAATAGCAAGAGAAGGAAGGATTCTGATGGGGTAGGGATTTTCAAAATATAGAGCAGTTGGGAGGGGCGGATTCGATAGGTGGAGGGGCGATCATCCCCCCCCCCCCCCCCCCCTCCTTTTGAGAAGTTTCTGGATCCGCCCTTGACTCTATCACTTTAAATCAATATTTTCACATATCTCTACATAAATATTTTGAAGTGTGTTTGTTCCGTATAAAGTCATACTTCGCGATAACCTACAGTTTTGCATAATCTATCCTGCTACATAAACTAGTCGAATGCGCTATTTTTCATACCGAAATATGCTGGGTGAAAGGTTGAAATGATTATTTTTGTTTTCCATTTGAATATCATGTGAATGCCTCGAATTCACAGTGCAGGACTTTTTATTAGCTTTTTTGAAGGTGGCAGAATTAAGCTATCTACGCGAAGTGTATACCATCCTAAGAAGAAATGAGTAAAATTTTTTATCCATCCATTAAAAAATGAATATGTATCGTTATGATTGTTGGAGAGGTTATAGCATTGAAAGGATATTTTGACGTATTGTTCCATTTACGATATTTTATTTTTAAAAAAACATTAACAGAAACTGATTGGCCGGTCTCGACATTTACAAACCCAATCTCTGGACAACGTGGAGGGTTTCTTTGGTTCCGGGCGAGGCGAAGGGCGCGGTAGCGCCCGGAGACGACTACCCATTACAACAAAGCGTGCCGAAGGCTCGTCGATATATCCTCTCAATTTGCGGCACAACAGTCAAGAGGATATAACACTGAATGGATATACTGACGAGCCTTCGGCTCGCTTTGTTGTAATGGGTAGTCGTCTCCGGGCGCTGCCGCGCCCTTCGCCTCGCCCGGAACCAAAGGAACCCTCCACGTTTTCCGGAGATTGGGTTTGTAAATGTCGAGACAGGCCAATCAGTTTCTGTTAATGTTATACGAAAGTATGGCATGGGAATAATACGTAATTACCAGGTCCTGCGAAGGGTCCTGGAGGTATTCCCGTTAACAGGAAAGTACCACTTTCCTTTATAATTTTGCCTTAATTCTTTCCACCAGCCCGAAGGATGTCATCCATTTCTATATATCTAAAAAAAGAAACCACAAATAAAATTACAAAACTCATATTTTAACGAAGTTAACTACTAACAATATGGCACTCATAATAAAAAGATATGGCAGAATTGATAAATGTGTGTGATACGCAAACTTCCTCGCAGCCGTTTTTGTTTAAACTGTCATTCGATTCCTGCGTTCAATACGCTCACCTTTCACTATAAAAAGCAAAAGTGTGCAATGATCTGCCGTCTTCTTAACACTCCGACGGTTATATAAAAACACATATGTAAGTTGGAATGATCACATGGTAGCCAAATGGGTCCGGGATGGAGCCCTTTTAGAGACAGCCGAGAACGACCAGGAGGACGCCCATCATCATAATCTAAAAAACGCTTTAACTCGTTGATCACGACCTCGGGTGGGAGAAAATGTCATTGGAATAAGTCCGTAGCGGCACAAGGACACTTAACGGGAGGGGCGTGCCTGTGACAGCAACGCGAAACCTAGTCTTTGCTCACGATGAAAAGCGATTAAGAGGGGACCTCTGGTCGATAGAAAATCCTCAATCTCTCGTGGATCAATTACAAATTTCAATAATTTCGTTACTACATACAGTAGAGCCTCCATATTCGCGGCTTCCAAATTCGCGTGCTTCGCAGTTTCGCGGTTTTTCCGACTACTGCTGCCATCTTTGAAGGGATGAGATAAACACTAAACAAATGAATTTCCCCGTCCGCGAGGTTTTGTTATTACGCTGTGGCCCCGTTTTAGGAAAATGTCTACCAAGAGGAAAGCAAGTGATAATACCGAAAGCAGAAGCAAAAAGAAGACGTTGACTTTAACCAGCTGAGTGGGTATGCCGTATATATTCGTCATGGCCTGTCGTAATCTGTATGTCGTATATAAGCGTCACGCCGTTTTTCGGGCCATCCGCTATGGGTATGCCGAAATAGTCCTTCATGAAGCATCTCCGGTATCTAGCTGTGTCCTTCTAGTACAGGTTAGAGCCCATAGATGGTGTTTCTTTCCTTTTGCTAAGAAAAAATACGCTTAGCACGAAAACCCTGCATGTGTAATGCGGGGATGCCTATACCTGCCCCTGTGGTAGTGAAAGCTGAGGTGTTAACTCTAATGCCTTTTTCGCATCCCCTTGTGAATTTTAACCAGTAGGACCATCTCCGGTATCTAGCTGTGTCCTTCTAGTACAGGTTAGAGCCCATAGATGGTGTTTCTTTCCTTTTGATAAGAAAAAATGCGCTTTGTACGAAAACCCTGCATGTGTAATGCGGGGATACCTCTACCTGCCCCTGTGGTAGTGAAAGCTGAGGTGTTAACTCTAATGCCTTTTTCGCATCCCCTTGTGAATTTTAACCAGTAGGACCATCTCCGGTATCTAGCTGTGTCCTTCTAGTACAGGTTAGAGCCCATAGATGGTGTTTCTTTCCTTTTGATAAGAAAAAATGCGCTTTGTACGAAAACCCTGCATGTGTAATGCGGGGATACCTCTACCTGCCCCTGCGGTAGTGAAAGAGGTGTGACTTTCCTCTAACTGTATAGGATATTTATAGCAACTGGAGCAATAAAATCCTCCTCTCCATTGAAGTGAATATTTCATATGCAAAACATACGTGAAGAAACATTCTCAGAAGATATTTGTGATATTATGGTTAAAAGTGAAGCTTAAGTGAGAAAATTGAGTAGCGAAATAAACATGCTAGTGGCCAGAGTGCGGCATCAGTGGGCAGGCAATATGCGATAAACTGTACGGCTATGGCAGATTTAAATGCCACATTGTATTGGTTCAAAACCACTTTTAGCCTACCTTTTCATCATTTATTGTTGTCAAAATAATGGAGAGCCGCGAACCTAACCCCCATTTTCTCATAAGGCCTTTGCTTCTATTTTCGCGGATTCCAAATTCGCGGTGTTGTCGGGAACGTAACCCCCGCGAATTTGGAGGCTCTACTGTATTTACAAAAGCAGGCTTCATGCCGCGCAACAGACTAAATTAACTTAAGAAATAACGAATGAAACGACCGACTCCCTCGGAAATTCCAGGCGTTTCACACGGAAATTTTTTAAAAAACTTGGCCAAAATTTATACCAACCTTATAATTGGCTCTATTGCAGATATTTTTGTTATATTTGTAAATATGCGTTTACTAAAAGGTAAATAATAAATAAAATGCCACGTCAACCACAAAAAAATTAATTGCACAGCATCCCAACATGGTGAAACAGTATCATATTGAAACAAATTACAATGTACAGAATAAAACATTAAGTATTGAAAGATAGCTATTTAGGTATTTAATCTGACGACAAACATTGTTCTGAGTCCTTAGAAGAGTCTGAGTTTGTTTCCTCTTCTTCCTGAGATGCTTCACTTATATCCGGAGCCAACAACATATCCACAACCTCGCTTGGGAATTTCGAATTTATTTTCTTCGGAAGTTTTCTTAAACTAGATAAATAAGGGTCCCAAGAGATGAGAAGCAAGTGCATCATGTCTGTCAACGCTTCTCTTCGATAACATTTTCTCGAATATCCTTCTCTATACTTTTTAAAGTCTTTATTTCGCGCCTCTTGTGCCTCTTCTGACAGTTGTCCTATTGGTGAAATTGCTGTAGATAACACTTGAGGGTTGTGGATAAAAATTTTATGGATTGTTGTTGCCATATTATACCATGGATAGGTTTCTACAAAATACTTTGCAGTATCTAGGGCATACATTCCAAATTTTGGTATATTGATGTCATATTCACAGGATAGAGTTAGTAATATAATTCTGAAACGTCGAGCAGTATTACCGTCGTTCGTGCTTCCATAGCCAGGTTTAGGGTGATCAACCAGTAAACTCATTTTTTGTCTGAATTTTTCTTGAATCGTTTTTTTATTTTCCGAACCTTTTCTCTTTTCCTCCTCTGTTTGCGCTTGCCACTTTTTAATTACTAATTTGTATGAAATATGTATCAAGAATCTTATCCACGCATGGAGGGCAGATAAACCAAATCTTAGCTTTGTTTCGTCAACTGGCTTCGTTAGTATTTGATCCAAGATATTAACATCTTTAGAGGTTGCCCTACATAAATAACACCTCTGGGTAGATGCAGTAAAAGATACTGTGTTGCACACCTTACCATCAATCATTGTGTGGTGAACTTTAATATCCATTTCGTTTAATTTAATTGATGAATGGGCAAGTCTTTGAATTTGGCTTTCAATGACCTCCATTTCACATCGAGTTGTTTCAGTAGATTCACGAAGAAATTGAATAGTGATGGGTCTGCAATACTGTGGCGAAGACGGTCTAGGATTCTTCCAGACAATTTTCTTATTTAGAAGATCAGGATCTCTACATATTAACTGTAGAGGGACCAAAGATGTAATAAAAATTTACATATCAGTACTGCTTTCGTCCGCAACCCTCTGCTTGATTTGGCTTACGCCCGAACTACCATTACAGCCCCACTCGGACATCAAACACAAGTTTTCCATTTCTTCGGATGTCAATGTTTGTATTACTTCTTTTCGTACTTCAATGATGCGCTGAACGGTGTGATCCAGGAGGGCTTGAAGTTTGACATCAGCACTCGTGTCCGTAACAGAAATATCTGAAGCGGGATAGCACATTTTTTGCCTCTCTTAGCAAGTAGTACAGGGGAAAGCATGTGTTGTCTTTTTCTCTGTCAATATTGTACTGATACCGAACTTCAATAAGCATAGACAACACTTCGTCGACAGAAAGCCTGCGAATGTGGGTTGTTCTTTCTTTGAAAGCTCTCCTGTATTTCAAAGCTCAATTTGGCGTTGAAAATGCGAAGTCTTTTACGATATTGGCAGCGTCCACTTTTCATACACTACGAACTCATTTGAGCAGCGTATGACAATTCCAAAGGACACACTTCAGATCGCAGCTTCTCAGTTTCTCTCGCTACTCGCAGGGCGACCGGAACTCAATGTTTGAGTTGGTGACAATACCGGAAACATGATGTCTACCTTCAACCATTGCTCGTTTTTATTGAGAAGTCTATCCAATTTCCGCTGAGACGATAGCCATCTTGTTTTAAAATTGGATGTAAATCGACTTAATATTCGTAAAATCGTCTTTGAAGATTCGCCTTGGCGGTTTGTTAATTTTAAAGCATGCGAGTTTTTAAATGTCCACATTGAAATTGTAAATACTGGCCATGCTTTTCTTGCATTATGTCAAATTTTTCCTGGACAGAATAATGTGTTCGTCACGTGATACTGAAAGAAATAAATTATATTCAATATACTAATCTATTTAACAAATTGCGAAGACCAAAGGTGTCATGCAAAAAATAGATGTCTTTTTTCTTCAAAAAATCATTCTAAAAAAAGGCGCAAATATGCGCATGTTTTTTTATAATTCAAAAAGTATATTAAATAAGCTACGTATTCTGATAAAAAGAAACGCCGGGTCTCAATAGGCACCTAACTAAAAGTCTAAGTGAATGTGACAAAGTTATTGTTTTTTTCATACATGTTACGAACCCAAGTTTGATAGCTTCCAAAACAAATACGAAAGTAAATGGCATGAAATAAAGTACCATGTAATGTTATACATACCTCCTGGTAATGGTTTCATAGTGTCATAATTTGAAATAACGTTTATTTCACTTAAATTTTTCAATATAACTTTGAGCACTAAACACACACAGAGCTTGCTGTCACAATGTCACACCAACAAAGATCAAGTTCGGACTGACATAGAGTCGCAAGTAATCAAAATAGGAATGCAAAGAGACCGCTATTAAATGGTTTTGGTATCCCTTTCAACTATAGAAGAGTAAAAAAAATACTCACTTTAACTTTGTAATTTTACTTTTGGCCAGGAATTTCAACATTTTACCCTTAGTGCGTTTGTACCAAAAAAATCATTTCCCTGTGTCACATGAATTCAACTAACAACATGGCAAACAGCGATTTTAGAATTTTTTAGGGAACAATGAAGAGTTGCCATTTCTTTATACAGGAAACATCGAAAAGTATATTTAAGGGTTTACGTAATTTATTCGAGAATGTGAGGTGCAAACAGCTATGTATCACGCTTCCAACTGTAAAGGAAAACATTATGTGAATAACTGAGATATTTTCTTCTTTCGAACGTTAAACGATAAAATTCGAAAGTCATCTTTTCACAGGCCTTAGATTTCAAGCACTATATATTCCTGATAGAATGGAAAAATACTTCCAACTTGAACGAAATTATTTTTTAAAGTTATAGAGAACTTTTTATATTTTAAAAATTTATTTACGATATTTGGATGTTGCTGTACTGATGGTTATTCATCTTCTCCGAGGCTAGAATCGAACTCGTATTCTCATGGCCAATATGCTGTCACGGCAACCTAACATTAACATTCGACGCCAGAGGATATACAATATACACGTATGATCGAGTTAATTGTAATTCGTCAACGGAGTTGAGCAATGAAAGCAAATGTAGAAGGTGGTTGGTAAGCCAAGGATGTCAATTATCCCACGATAGTTTTATGAGTTGGCCCAGTAGGAACGGAGGTCTTTGGCACTGGCCGTATCAATTTTTCCAAAATATTTCTAATACTTGTCTAGTTTCTGGATCAGTCTAGCAAGTACTGAAAAATTAGTTTAGGAGGAAAAGTTGCTCAATTAGTACGCACGATGATGAAGGATTGAAAAATAAATCCCTCCCTTTTCTCCGACCGAAGGTTGCCCTAAAGCGAGTTCGGGGCATGACTCCAATAACAGGCAGACCTCGTCTTTCGCGTATTTCGATCTTTCGCGATTCCGCATTTGCGACCAGTTTTGTCTTTCGCGGTCTTATGTTTCGCTCTTTCGCGGAAAAAATCACGGAAAAGGCTGCGCGAAATTTTTTATATATGGCATGAATCGTGTTTTCCTCACATTTTCTCTCATAGTCAGGCCTGAAAAATGTTGTTATGGTATTCTGATATGTAAAAATATTTCTTCTTCTTTTGTGTTCAATCTAAAGATTGGTTGGCAGCAGTTCTCCACGCTGTCTGGTCCTCGGCCAATCGCTTCATTCTGTCGTAAGTTTCACATCCCATATCATCCATTATCTGTTTAACGTACCTACCCCAGCCTTTGCCTGCCCCGGCAGTTTCTTTCCTCCACTGTGCCTTCTAGAATGGTCTTTATCAGCCCTTCTCGCCTCAAAATGTGTCCGATCCATATGTCTCTCCTCTTTTGCAACATTTTCCATAAACCCGGTCTCTCCTCTATCCTCCTCAGCACCTCTTCGTTTGTCCACCCAGGGAATTTTTAACATCCTTCGATAGCACCACATCTCGAATGCCTCTATTCGCTTCTGCTCAGCTACCCCGAGCGTCCTGGTCTCACTGCAGTACAGTAGGACACTCCACACAAAGATCTTCACTAGGTTCTTCCTTAGCCCTTTGCTGATGCTGTTGGATGTGAAGACTTTCCTCTTGTTATTAAAAGCCGCTTTTGCCTGGTTCATCCTGCTCTTCACTTCTCTTTTACTTCTTCCATCCGATGTTCTCTTGCTTCCCAGATAGGTAAACTCTTCAACATTCTCCAGTGGCAGGGCCAGTCCTAGGCGTGGGCGACGTGGGCGGTCGCCCAGGGCGGCCCCTCGCCAGGGACGGCCACTCATCCTTTCCGATGCATATTTGCGAAAATGGGCTGCGAGATATGACCCCTCTCTTCCCATCCAATAAACTCAACTCGATTGTTTTCACCCTCTGGACGCTCGCCTTCTATGAATTTAACAATAGGAACCTTTGATTCTTCTTAAGGCGCCCATTTTCCTCGATAGCACACTCCCTTAATTCAGCCATAGTCATATCTGAGGGACATGGTTGAAACTTTTAATCAAAGAGCCAACAGCTGTGTTCACGACCAATGTTTTTCTTACAGAGAGTGTAAACAGATTTGGTATGAACAAGTGGCTCATATTCCATACAGACAATGTAGTTTCTCTTATGAAATTCCGGGCTCTTGGGCCAGGGATGAGACATAAGAAGCCAGTCCGGTGTGGATTTTCACATAGCTCGTGTGCGTTGTGAATTTTCCAATCCCTCTCCTTTCTTTGGTTTGGAATAATCCGTGTTAAAAATACCGTAATTTGTTAAGGTGCCTGTGCATTTCTTTAAGGTGAAGAGAGGTTGAAGTAGTGCCACGTACATCTAACAAATTGATCTCTCGCACACTGCCTTTACAGTATTTTCGGATATTCATCAGTTTCAGTCCGGCTCAAACTATTCAACTGTAAGTTTCACTTGCTTTTCTATTTATGGTGTTCATAAAGGACGGCCAATAAAATGTCAGGAAAAAATAAAACAAAAATGGACAATTTTAAAAATGAATGGGAGTTTTGTTATGTTGATAGTAAGTGAAAATGCGTTTCTTTTACTATTCTCTAAGTGTGTGGCATTGCCTAAGAGGCAAAACATTGAAAGAAATTTCAAGGCTCATTCATTATGTGAAATGAGTTATCCATTAGGTTCAGAACTTAGAAAAAAGGAGGTGAATCGAAAAGTAAACTATTAGCACAGCATTCAGTATTTACAAGGTCAGTTGAGAAATCTAAAATTAGCAACATTACCTTAATCCAGAATAGCGCATCTATTCCTTAAATTTAGCCCTCAATGATGCAGCAAATTGCAATAACAGGGCTGCCTCTTTTTTCGACATTATTCAACCTCTTTACAATTTCTTTTCTGCATCTACACATCGATGGGATATTCGTCTACAGAATGTTAAAAATTTAACCCTTAAGTCTTTGAGTCAAACGCGTTGGGAAAGTCGCGTGGGTGCAGTGAAAGTAGTTAGATATCAAATTGCCGACATATACGAAACACTGATTTCAATTGCTGACGATGATCATTATCTAGTAAAAATTGACTTAAAAGGAGAATCGAAGCCAAAGTATTGGTTAAAGATGTATTTTGCTTTAAATTTATATTTAGTGTTGTTCTATGGTATGAAATTTTATTTGAAATTAATATTTCTAGCAAGTGTCTACAAGGAGTATCAATCAATGTGGTCACAGCAATAGAGTCATTGAAACGTACCCAATTTTTTCTTGAGAAATTCAAGCACGAAGACAAATTTTCGAGTTTTAAGGAGACGGCTACAAAACTTTAGGAAACAATAGGTTTGAAAGCTGAATTTAGAAATGAACTGAAACTTCGGTCATGCAAAAATAAAGTAAATTGGAAAATGATTCTCCACTACATGACCCAGAAACAAAATTTAGGGTTTGTTTCTACAACACTATTATCGATACAGGTAAAGCTTCTATCGATGAGAGATTAGAGCAATTACAGCAATATAATACTGTTTTTGGTTTCTTGTTTCATATTGTTAATGATAATGACTTTGATGAAATTAATCTACGCAAGTGCTGTAAATATTTAGAAAATCCTTTGACGTACAATGAAAATAAAGATATCTATAGATGCCGATGACCTTTTTGATGAAATAAGGGTTTTGTCGAGAAGACTAAGCAAATCCTGCGACCTAAAGGGCATTTTAAATTACATCTGTACTAATCAACTTCATTCATTATTCCCAAATTTGTATGTTTCGTTGAGAATCGTGCTTACGATCCCCGTAACAGTTGAGTCTGGAGAGCGTAGCTTCTCAAAACTAAGATTACTTAAAAACTATCTTCGTTCTACAATACTTGAGGACAGATTTAATGAACTCGCGATTATTTCCCTTGAGAGTGATATCGCTAACGATATTGACATCGATGCATTAATCAAACTGTTTGCTGCCATTAAGTCAAGAAGGGTACATTTGTAGGTACATTTTGAGACATTTGTATTACTCCATCTTTCAAATTCTCAAGAATTTTTTTAAAAATATGTATTCCTTAATTTTTCTTATTTAAAAGCGCATGTTTTTCGAAATATATCTCTTACGAAAATTTATTATTTTACAAAATATTTTCCGTTGAATCAATTCTTTTACGTATGTCTAATAAGAAAGTCATTTCCTGTAGACACAGAGTTGCCGTGTAATACCATGACGTTATGATGGTGTTAATGAAGGCTGAGGTAAGTAATCACATGGAAACAGGGCTAACCTATCCTACAAAAAAAATCGGTACAAACTACATTGTACAAACTTTCTCATATACTAATGTGTCGTTTAGTTATATTTAGAAAATGAAAATCGTATCAGCCGGTTTTTAGGAAATCCAATTTTTGTTAAAGTTGCCCAAGAATAAACTAGCCTTACATTCAGTCATTGAGAAAATTGAAATATGTAGTATTATTGCAGACGTATACTCAAGTAACTATACGAAATTTGATCAAAATCGTTACAGCCGCTTTTGAGAAAATCAAATTTTTAAAAATACATAGAATAAACTTCCCTTAATTATTGAGCAATGTCAACCATTTCTTCATAGCTTCTATTTTGTATGATAAAATGCCTAAGTACTAGATTCCATTCATTTTCGCTCTACCGTTTAGGCTCAAGACCCAGTAACATACAGATCGACAGACAGACGGCATTGCGAAAACCACTTTTTCGGACTCGGCAACACCTAAAATATATATTTCCGTAAAAATCTCGAGGTCGAATTTTTTCGCGATTACAATACTTTCTCAATATACTTCGCATATGAGAAAGTAAAAAGGTCGCAAGGAAATTTTGATTTGTTAGGGGTGGCCAAATCAAATCTCAAAGGCCGGCCCTGTCCAGTGGTTCACCCTCCAACATGCCCTGGGCTTGTGTGTCGTGTCTACTCACCACGAGGATCTTTGTCTTTCCTCTGTTGATCTTCATGCTGTACCTGGCACTAAGGGTGGCCTCCATCTCAGCCAGTGTAGCCATCAACTCCTGCTCACTCTCGGCCAGCACTGCGATGTCGTCTGCAAAGCGGAGCACGTCCACCCTTTCCTCCTGCACCTTCACTCCTCCCATTCCTCCCAGCCGCTCCCTCACCTCGTCCAGCCCTTTCTGGATGTACGCATTAAACACAACAGGTGAGAGAGAGCAGCCCTGCCTCACTCGCTTCCTTATTCTGGCCTCCTGTTCGTGCTCCCACATCTCACCACCGCCACCTCATCCCTGTATAACTTCCAGACCACTCTCCTCTCCTTGTACTTTACACCTGCCTGCTTTAGCACCCCAAACAACTGACTCCACTCAACATTATCAAACGCTTTCTCTAGATCAACAAAGGCAATGTAGGTGTTTAGGTCTTTCCTCAGTCTCTTCTCCAGTATCAATCTCAGCGCCAGTATCGCTTCCCGAGTCCCTCTGCCCTTCCTAAGTCCAAACTGGTCCTCGGTAGCAATGCTTCCACTTTACTCTCCATCCTCCTCAGTATGATGGTCGTCAATATCTTAGATGCATGTCAGACTAGACTCAGCGTGCGATAGTGCTCACATGTCTTCGCTGAAGCCTTCTTTGGTAAGGTAACTATAATGCACATTTGGAAATCTTAGGGTAATTCGCCAGTTTCCTAAATTTCGCACACGAGCATGTAAAGTGCATTCTGGACTTTATCTCCGGCCGCCTTGAGAAGCTCCGCCGGCAATCCATCAATCCCAGGAGCTTTTCTGTCCTTCAGACTCCTCACTGCTTGCTGGAACTCATCCCTTAGTATACTGTCCCCCTCCCCCCCCCCCTCTTCTCTGTCCACCTCCTCCTCACTCTCAATCACTTCGTTTTCTATACTGTTCCCACCATACAGTATTTCAAGATATTGTTTCCAATGGACTACAACCTCTTCCTGCTCGTATACCACTTCTCCCTCCTCCGTCTTGATCCCATTGCATCTGATCTTGTGATTTCTGAAGAATTTTTTTACAGTTTTGTATGCTGATTCCCGCTTGGCAGCCCTGACAAGTTCGTCCACCCCCTTGCATCTGTCATCCAAGAAATTCTCCCTTGCATCTTTAGCTTTTCTATTGATCTCATTTCTAAGAGCCCTATATTGATGCTGTTACTTGGTTGAGATTGCGTCTTTCAACTTCCTTCTTCTCTCCATTTTCCCTACCAGCTCCTCCGTTATCCATCCCTTTCTGTTCCGCGGCCTCCGTCTACCTATCACTTCTTCTGCCGCCACCAATACCTGCTTCTTTACTGCTTCCCACTTCCCTCTCACCACTCATTCCCTCTGATTGCATGTTTGTCTTTTCTTTGAATGCCATTAGGATATCCTCCTCTTTAATCCTATCCAACTGCCACCTACAATTCTTCTTTTTGAGCGCTTTAAACTTTAAAGCACACACTGAGAGGACTATGTTGTGGTCACCATCGATATCAGGTCCTGCGTAGCTCCTGCAGTCCTTGACCTAATTTCTAAATCTTTGTTTGACTAGAATATAGTCGATCTGGTAACGCCTATGGTCACCCGGCGCCTTCCAAGTGTATCGCCTTCGCGGGTGAAGCTGGAACCACGTGTTAGATACCACCAGTTGGTTCCAAGTGAAAAACTCTAACAGTCGATCTCCCCTTTCGTTCCTCCCTCCCAGGCCAACGGGTCCTACAGCAGCTCCATCCCTACCTTTTCCTATAACAGCATTCCAATCCCCCATAACTATCAGATTTTCATCACCCTTTACTCCACATATAACCTCAATCAAATCCTCATACACCCTCTCTACCTCCTCGTCTTCCTGGTTGGATGTCGGCATGTACACCTGTACTATCACAGTATCTTTTGGTTTTGTTTCCAGTTTGACTAGAATAATCCACCCGCTGTATTGCACGTATCCCTCGACTCTCCATCCCAGTACCTTGTTCAATACCATTCCCACTCCTCCTGCTCCCTGTCTGCCTTCGATGGTCCCCGTGTGGATCACTCTGTAGTCTCCACTCCAAAAGTCTCCGTTATCAGGCCATCTCATCTCAGATATTTCCAACACATCTAATCGCATCCTCTCCATCTCCATTTTAAGGTTTTCTAATTTTCCACATTGTAATAAAGATGGGACATTCCATGTTCCAATGCGTCTGTCTTGATTGGTAGGTTTCTTTTTTGAAGCGAAATCTCGAGCAGTCCCCGCACGGATATCCGACTGGGGCACAATTATACTTCCGGAAAATTTTACTAGAGCACGCTTCATGATCCGAACTGCCGATACTCGGGATATCCTGTGGATCTTCAATGTGGTGGTTTCCCCTTGCCTTCCGCATCCTATACCGTTGACCATTCAACTGGTTCATCCGTCTTTAGCGGCGATTTCTCACCCCAGGGACAAGAGGGTGCCCCAACTCCGTCATACGATGGAGGCGAACGCTTATCCCGGCATTCATTCGGTCCCCTCCCACGTCGGCCACATATTGACTATGTCAATAATGTGTTGCCCGCTCTCTACCGCTAGGAGGTGTGGGTCGGGAATTCCCCTTCATCGAGCACTGAGACCAATTGGCATTTCTCAGACTCTCAGGTTCCTTAGAGAGCTATTCAATATTTACGTAATTTTAAAAAAAGTAGATACGTGTATGTGTTTTTTAAAGTACATATATGTATAAGACACGTGTACGTATCTTATATACACTTTTAAATATTTTTAGGATACAATCCGCCCACACTTTTGTGTCCCTTCGCACATGAAAAGTTGCAGGATATAAGCTGGCATCACCGTTCAGGAGCCTTCTGTCTTTATTACGAAAGGGAACTCCCAAGGGGAAAGACTCAACTCTTGACCCTTCCGATTCAAGATCATTGGGTTATTTGCTCAGGTATGACATAGTTCAAACGCTTAAGCTTGCCGTTTTGCGCATCATTTATTATTGGTGGAGTTTCGCAGAGTTTTTCAGGAATGTAACCGCAAGAAAGACGCGGTCTGCCGTATTTGTGGAATTAGCCCCTGCAAGTTAGGCAACCTCCGTTCATTTTTACTCATGCGAAAAAATTCGACCTCGAGATTTTTACGGAAATATACGTTTTAGGTGTCGCTGAATCCGAAAAAGTGGTTTTTGCAATGCCGTCTGTCTGTCTGTCACTGGCTCTGGAGTCTAAACGGTAAAGCGAAAATGAACGAAATCTCGTACTTACGTGTTTCATCATACTGAGCAGAGTATACGTAGAAATGGTTGTCATTGCTCAATAACTAAGGGTAGTTTATTCTACGCATTTTAACAACAATTCGCTTTTCTCAAAAACGGCTGTAACGATTTTCATCAAATTTCGTACAGTTACTTGAGTTTACGTCTTCAATAATACCAAATAGTTCATATTTCTCAAAAAATTAATAAGGCTAGTTTATTCTAGGCAACTTTAGCAATAACTTGATTTTGTCAGAAACGGCTAGAGCGATTTTGATCAAATTTCGTACAGTTACTTGAGTATACATCTACAATAATACTACGTATTTCGTTTTTCTCAATGAATGAATATAAGGCTGGTTTATTCTTGGGCAACTTGAACAAAAATTGGATTTTCTAAAAACCGGCTGATACGATTTTCATTTTCTAAAGATAACTAAACGACGCATTAGTATATGAGAAAGTTTGTACAATGTATGTTGTACCGATTTTTTTTCTCGATTCGACTACGGAACTTAAATAAGACTTTATTTTTTAAAACTTTTTTCGTCTTCTTTTAACTTGTTCAAGTCTCACTTTCATTGAAGTTAATTTTTCCATCTCTTTCTCTATTTTTCTACGGTCACCAATACAGGGGACAAATGATCCGTTTTTGCTGGGGTGGGAGCCAAAACCTGTATTTCCCATTGCCTTAATTATTTCTTTCGCGATTTCGTCTTTCGCGGTGTTTTCAGGAACGTAAACCCCGCGAAAGACGAGGTCTGCCTGTATACATAAAGCGAAAATTGTTGATTCTGGATCCTTTCGATGTAGAGCAAGATTTAATTAGAGAAATAGTGGCTATATATATCTCACGAATGAATGTTTCCATTTCCAAGGCACATCGAAGGTGAATGGAAGCGGAGGCAGTAGCAACGCAGTTCCAGTGACCGTCAAGAACAGACCGAGGATACCGACCCCCGACGTGACCAAGGAGTCGCCCCCAGTTTTCGACATCCCTTCAGCAATCAGCGCGCTGACCCGGGAAGCGGCGGAATCCGCCGATTCCACCGGAGGGCAGATGACCACCACCGCGGGTCAGATGGTGACCGCGAGTTCCCCAGCCTCTCACGTCTCGGTCTCTTCGCCGAGCTCCATCTCCGGCGGCGGCAACTCCATCTCCGCCAACGCCAACGGCGGGACTAGTCTCTTCGGCCCGTCCCACGTCCTGCAAAACATATTGCAGCAGCAGAGCGGGGGCGGCAACGGTTTCCACGGTCACCACTCGGACTTGCCCGTCGTCCAAGTGGTCCTCTCTCCCATCAAGGAGCTGGACCACCTTCCCCACCTCCCCCACCATCCACACGGCACGGCCGCCCTCGCGCAAGCCGTCCTATCGCCGGCGCTCACTTCCGCCGGAATCGCCACCGTACTGCCAGGGACTTCCCCTCCCTCCACCGTCTCCACGCCGCCCCCGCCCACCACTTCCGCTGGATCCATCACCGTATCCTCGATCCCTTTCGGATCGGTGGTGGCGGCGGCTCTGGCAAACCAAGCGTCGTCCGCGTCCGCGGGCACCACGCCCATCCTCACGTACTTGTCCCCACAGCACCACCACCATCACATCCTCCCCGCCACCCACGCGTCGAGCACCCTCTCCTCCAACACCTCCACGACATCTTCCCACTCCTCCGGACACTCCGTGCCGCCGCTGGCGCTGCACCTCATATCAGACGGCGGAGGGGCAGGGTCTGGGGGCAGCGGGGGCGGAGGATCCTCCGAATCCGGGATCGGATCGGAGTCCGGAGAGGCGGAGGAACACGCGGGTGGAGAGAAGGAGTCGGAGGAGGGATCGAGGAGCAGGAAGTCGAGCGTGGCCTCACAGAAGCAGCAGAACAAAAGGGGGGAAGTGTACGTGTGAAAGGGAACGAGGATCTAACGAAGAATCCCACGAAACGACGGAATCGGAGACATTCGAAAAACGGTCGAACGCAAAGAAGTGAGAATAGCGAATAGCTCGGGTAAATGTCGCCGGGGACAAAAGTAGCAGCGAAGCAATGAGGGAAAGAGAGAGGAGGGGGTGTGCGAGACGATGGCGTACGAGGAAAAAATGATTTCCACCTTATTTATTCGTTTATATAGACGAAACTTTATATCTGCAGTCGTGGAAGGAAATTTCCACTGTACATTGAGAAAGATAAAAGTTTTGAACTTAAGCTGCCTTAGGCAAAGCGCGTAGAAGGTCGGATTCTCGATGCCTCAACATGCTTTGTACTGCTCAGCAATTTTTGGAAAATATGCTTGAGCGGCGCGAACGGGCGCGATTCACTCCTTTTTTAAATAAAGAGAACCACGCGTTTGACCTCAGTGGCTTTCAAGAACAACTTCCCTCTTCTCTCGCTGAACGAGGTGTCCGCTTCTACGAAACAATAATTAGGCGATTCCAGCACCGAGTCTAGTATACGTCTTCCTTCGGATAAGGAGATTTCTGGAAGCTGACTCCGCGGACGTTCGCGATTTAAACTCCTGCGGTTGCTATTAAGATGTTGCTTAAAATTTCCGTCAATTTTGTTGGTCCATGACTAAGTGGTGGATTTAAACAGAAAAACTGGAACCATAGAGAAGTAATGGCATTTGTAGGAAATATTCGATAAACAGCAAGTGGCTATACATTACATAGTTTGGCCTTGTCAGGCAAATGTATCTATAAACACAAGTTTATCAACATTGAAATCAATAAGCATCTTGCCAAGGAACGTGGCATTTCCTCAAACTTAATTACAATTATGAATGAGGTTGCAATTAGAAGCAGACACTGTGGTTGCAATAGCACCATTGACTGATTAAATGACAGAAATAAATTTCCCATGAATAATCTGCTTTGCTTACTCTAGAGTCCGAATAGGATCCCCTTTCTTGGAAAATGAAATGTAATTGCCTCCGATGGCAGTTCTCTCTTGGAGAGAATAATCATGGGAGCGCGTTACTTAGCAACAGGGGGTAAGATACCACATTAAACGATCCATGTTTCTGATTATAGTCAACCCCGATGTATTTTACCTGTTAACTAGTATTGTAATGTTTCCTTGCTGTTGATTTGAGCAGGGTGTCGCGGGTTGGAGCTATTATTATATTGTTTTTCATTTCCGTAAATATTTAATTGTTAGTTTTTAAATTGGATTCATTTCACCATATCATTGGCAGCATGTGTTTTAAGTTTTTATTTTGAATGAAATTTCATTCTTAATTTTTATTAAAATTTGATATGCCAACAGTGAAGTGGTTACTCCATAAAGACTCTCTACTCTTTATAACTTGAGAGGAACATGAAGTTTGACTGTATTTTATTGACATGCTTTTTATTCTGGAAGTGTATGCATTTCTTTGGAAATTACTTGTACATTAACATATGTTGAAAAATTACAAACTCATTTGCAACAAAGTTTCCTAATGAAAAATAGATTAACAGCCTGATTTGTGCATTATACAAAAAAATGCTAATACAGTGTTGCATGGTAGGAAATGTCTTGTTTTGCATGACAAAGATTGGTGCTGCACAAAACAAGTGACTGAATTTGCTCAGTGAAGGGCTGTGAAAGTTGAAAAAACTAGTGAAAGAGTGTAATGTGAAAAATAACAAAGTGAGTACATGAAAAAAATCGTAGACTATACTGCTTAGATATTGACTATTTTAAACATCATATATACAAATGTGATTTTTATTGTCTATTGAAATTAGTGTGTGTACAGGTTTAGATTCTTTGAAAAATATTCCTGGTACATTTATGTATGCAAAGATTAAAGTTATTTTGAAATAAGTCATGTAAATTTCCTTAAGATTCATTTAAATTGTGTTAATCAGGTGACTCAACAGAAAATAATAAACAGAAGTAAAACTTTCCCTTAACAATCTTTTAATAGAGTAAATCAAATCTGAAAAATTAAAAAAATTGAAGTAGATGACTTTCAGTTACACTAGCCTTCATGTTTGTATTGGTATTCTCATGCAGAAACTGAAATTTATCACCTAATATTTCATGTCTTAAAAGTATTCACAATCTAAGGTTTCATAAACACATTGAATTCTCATCTACTAATTTTATCAGTGACTCTCCCAACATTCAGATGTACTGTATTATATGGTATATCTATTATATAAAAGTGAATGTGTGTTTGTATGTTGTATCATGATTTTAAAACTCGAAAACTACAGATTGTAGAAGCAAGAGAAAGATATCATTTTAAACAGCGTTTTGTTACTACTGGCTAAAGTGTCCCGGGTTCGAATCCAGGAGGCAATTATATTTTCTCATAAGTTTAAATTTAATATTGAAAGTTACATAGTTATTTTCTCTTCGTAGCTACATTTACGCAGATAAAGTTGTACACTTTGATTTATCATATAAATAAAAGAAAATGTGTTAGTTTGTTTGAGTGTAACTCCAAAACCAATAAACCTAGAAATGTGAAACTTGGCATGTGTACTTAGGGAAACATGAGGGTGTGCACCTTGGGTTTATTTTTTAATTTTCGGCTTGGAAGGGAGGGGGGGGGGAGTCAACAAATTAAATAAACGGTCATTAAAACTAAAGAACTGAAACTTCGCACCAGGAACAAGTGTAGCATATTTTTCATGTGCATTTTAAAATTACTTAGAATCATTGTACGAAATTTAAAAACACGGATAGTTAAAGGTGTTTGTTTATCGTAGAAATAGCTTTGCTAACATGTGCTGTCGATTGAAAAGATGCGTTTGATTTCATTTAAGTAGTTTAAATATGTTTACATTGATAAGTATATTTTACAAGTTTTTTTTCGTGTTCTATGTTGCCTGCTCCAGGGTCGGAATTCCAAAAAATCTTTTCATATATACACCAGAAGGAAAGACTAAAAATATTGTATACCAAAAAGCACTACAATAAAGGCTGTGAATAAAATCAGTTTTTTATTGTTGCCTACCCAGGGCAAAGCCGGGTACCCCAGCTAGTCTACTATAATATATTTTGAAGCGTGTGTTTGTTCATGGAACTCCTCCTAAATGATAAAAGCTAGAATAACCAAATTTGGTACAATTCTTCCTTACATCCTAACTTAGTGAATGGTCAAGGTTTGGTCAACCGGAATTAATCAGTGCTGCCAATATAGGGGATTAACATTTTTCCATAAGATAACACGTATGAATCCATTTCTTGACTTGCAAGGTATTCTTCCTTCAAGCATTAAAATACGTAAATATGGATGATATTTTTAGTTTTTGCTTTATTCCACGAATAAAACTCTATAATATCTTATTCCTGCAAAGTTTACATGTTATATGGTCGAAATTTTCAGAAATACGCTATTTGCTTCGAAATTTTGTGGATTTTTCGTACCCCTCCCGGGCGTTGCCAAGGCGGCCGTCATTGTTACCTCCGATTCATTTAGCTTCAATGAAGCTTACAAATAGACGAAAGTTTAGCATTATTCAATTCGTACTTTTGTTTAAGCAACAAAACGATCGATGTTTATGGATAGCAACGTAAATAGATACTGATTATTATTCAGGAAGCGTTTATTGATGAAAGTAATTGAACCTTCTTTCGTCTATTGAATACTGGAATCTTACATTTTTTGTAAGTGAAATAATTATATTCTACATTATAATGTTTATTAACATAAATAGGCTCATGTATCTGGTGTACATTTACCGGAGTCAGTGTTCAATCATGGACAACTGTACGTTGCTTTTTCACGGGTTTCTTGCTTACAAGACATAAATGTAAACATTTCATAGGCATAATTACACAAGAAATGAAGCTGGATTTGGCGAAAGTGATATATATGATAGTAAATACAATTATCGTTACATTTGTATGCAATACGTTCGGAAACGGATTGTTACAAGCAAATATGATTAATTGTTAAGAAAAGCTAATTGTAATTTTAAAAGTATCTACTATATACTTTAAAGAGTTTGTATTTGGGGTGTAGTAGCTTCACTAAATCCATTGAAATTCAACAAGAAATTCTGCTAGTGCTATATAAGCTGCACCCATCTTATAAATATTTTAGTGGGTATGTGTGTGTGTATGTATGTTCTTTATACGTTTTTACACCGTTGAAGCTATTGAATTCAAAAGTTTCATGGGCCATCCTATGGACCAAAGGAAGAACTTGGTCTAGGTTTGCAGACCGTGGGGTATCTTATACCTAAGTTGACCATTTGCTGAAAGACAAAATACAGAATATATTTAGGTATGTCCTGTATTTTGTCATGAAAATACAGGACATCAAATGACATCTTTGTTTCGAAGTGAATAGCTCCTTAAAACACCAGATAAATTAATATAAATAAATTAAACAGACTTATTAAAATAAATAATTTGCTATAAGCAGTATTTTAAAACAAAAACAGAAATCCTCAACTTTGTAATAATCAGTAAGCAAAATCTCATGAGTACAATTTTATTGAGCTCTTAATGAAATACATGGGTAAATAACTTGAAGAAAATTATTTATTATATTTATCCACTGTTTTTTTTTCAAAATATCTTCTTGTTCTTGCAGAAAATTATAAAATTCTGTGCAACTCATGCTGTAATTGAATTTTGTTATCAACATTGATTTTATTGTGTCAATTTTAAAGTTTTTTCACTTGTCCAAAGATCATTCATTAATGAAAAAAATCTTTCTGTTTCTGCATTTGATCCAGGTAAACATATGGCAACAAGTTTTTATAAGGCATTTTATTAGAGTCAAAATGTGTAAAAATTTCAACCCATTTTCGATCAACAGGTATTTCATTATTGCTCCAATCAGCAATTTTCTCTATTGTAGCAAAATTTTTCAAACAGGTGATTTCATCAAACAGTTCTGTGTCATCGATATTTAAATCTGATTCTTTAATTGAAATAAAATCAAAACACTTTTCAATTTGAGTTCATTCTGGAATTTTTGGTAGAATAATCCATTCAAAAATATTAATTTCATCGAATTCTTAGTTTCTCTGGTCCAAGTATTCCACACAGGTACAGTAAAAGGAATTTACTTGCTTTTTAAATTTTTTGACATCAAGAACCCCATCTTTTTCCAAATCACAAATCATTTTTCTGACATTAGCATGTAAGAAAATTTCTCTTTGTCATTCCATTAATTTTAATTTAAAGTTTTTTAAAATATTTGATACTTCTTGCATTAAGACATTTTCTGATTCAATTTGGAGTATGCAGGTTTGAAAAGTTAACGCCTGACTTTGGATAAAATAAAACCAAACCTCAGCAGATGAATTCTCAAAAAAGCTTTTTGAAATGTTGGTACATCTTTCTTGAGACAAAAAAAAAGTTTTTAATGGTTGGAATAATTTCAACACTCTCCCTACTGCTGGCGTCAGTGCCAACCACCTGGTTTTACTAAAACCAAGTAGTTTTTGGTACTCAACATTAACAAAATCCCAAATTTCTCTTAACTGTTCTACTCGGTGTAAATGTAGAAGAATGAGTAAATTTTCACAATTTCAATGTCAATAGGAAGACAGTCTGATGCCGTTTGTATAAAGTTATTTAGGACATGGCAAGCACAATTTACACCAATTAAATGTGTACTCAGTGATTGTTGCTGTTGCATTTTATAAAACACATCATTCTGTCCACTTCTTGATATTCCTCCAAAATTACAGTTCGTATTATCAGCACATAAAGTTAACAGTTTGTTTGCCACTTGATAATTTACCAAAGTTTCTTTTATGTAATTTGAGAGAATGTCTGAAGTTTCACCGCACAGCTGCTTCAATTCCATAATGTTAACTTTCACCCCACAATTCGGCAAGAAATTTCTTACCAAAATTGGACAAATTTTTGTTACCATGGTGAGAGCAATCAAAATACACAGAAACACAATTTGTTAGGGTTAGTCCCATTTTAAGATTCTCTAATATTTGGGACAAAAAACCTTACAAACAATTGCCTCACTTTTAGTTCTAGCACATGCAAAGTTTTTCTCAAAACACTTCTTGATTAGTTTAGATCAGTGGGCGTTTTTTGTTTTTGGTGGGCGTTAAAGAACTCAACAAATGGTATTCTAATTTTTACACTGAAAAATAAAATTCTATAAAAAAGCTTAATGATACGCACACATATTCTGTACTACTATTACAATTCGTTCGTCGTTAACTATAGTATCATATCATACTATACTAGCGACAATGTATCCATGCTGCGGTAAAATCGAAAGGCCCATGAGGGTGGTCAGAGTCTCTTGCAGAAGCAGCGAAGCGTTTAAGTTTAATTTTATCAAATATATAAAATAATAAATTTTTAAACACTGCCATTACCACTGAGATCGTATTCGGCAATCTCATCTGACGACAATCCCACTAGTATTAGGGTTACCATACCTCCGTAATTCGCTTTGCTACTGGGGGTGCAAAATTATTCTTTGCCCCGGGTGCCAGAAACCCTCACTACGCCACTGGGTGGGCAGTGGACTTATTTCAAAGGACAACATATGGTAAAAGTGGGCGGTTACTCAAAAAAGGTTGAAGACCACTGGTTTAGATGTACAGTCAGTAGAACGAAATGAATGGTTATGTTTCACTGTATGATATGCCCAAGCTCCTTCAACCAGAGCTAAATTTTGTTCATTATTATCAAATGCTTCTTTTTACATATAAGATGTAACTACCTAATTTATTTGACAACACCACGATATTGCTTTTTTTATGTCTAAGTGTTTTCAAGTGTTCTATAATGTCTGATCTTCCACCATTAGCCACTGAAAATGATGAAAAACACTTCTCACACTTAACATCGCTGTTGGAAATAGTTTTCTTAATGTAAGGATATTCCTTCTGTAAAATGCTATTGAAAACGCATTTTCTTTTTGGGGCCATTTTCTTCAGAAAAAATTGTCACATAAATACTTGTACGCCAATCAATTTTTGGACATTCAACTATCGGAATAACTGGGTATGAAATCGATATATTAATATACAACATCGAAATAAGAACGGGAGCAAGAATTTGGAATACAATTGAAAATAAAAATTTATTTGCAATGTTTTTCTTATTATAATATATTTGTAAAAACTTTCACGTCAGAAAATACAGGATTTAATGGGACAGTTGATGAAATACAGGACATTTGGGCGTCCTATATAATAATTTAAAATGTATGGGACAAGGTGCATAAATACAGAACTGTCCCATAAAATACAGGATGGATGGTCACCTTACTTATACCCCATGGGGTCAACAAAATACTATTTCCATAAGAATTCATGGGAAATGGTGTGGAGAAAGCCCAAAATGCCATGCAGCCCTTCACTGATGTGGATATATATATACCTAAATATTAACTTATGATCACAGGAAATGGATTGTTTTACGCATGAAAGACTGAATTCTTTAATTCTGTTCATGTTTTGTGGTATTACATGCTATATCGCTCGAAATTTTCCTTGAAGCGCAAAATTTATCTGTTTAGATGTCCATTTTCCAGGTGGCAACAAAGCTAAATTTCTTAATTGTTGTCCTCTTCAAAAGGAGATATACACGTAAAGATTAATGCAAGGAAAATCCACACCATGCATGCCGTAGAGGAAGAATAGCTAACGCCAAGATATGCCTAAATATAGTCTATGAATACTTATCAAGTGATTCAAATGATTTTTACTTTCTCCATATGTAGTAATGGGCAAGTATTGTGATCAGAAAAGAAATCGACTTCGAGATTTCAATGGAAATACACGTTTTGAAGTCCATAGAACACGTTTAGACTATTTTTGGAATGATGTCTGGGTGTGTGCATGTGTATGTGATTGTGGGCACTTTTACCTCAAAAAGTACTTGCCATATCGTTACCGAACTTCATAAATAACACTTTAGCATGAGCACAAAGAACTGATTAGTTTTTGGACAATAACGGTTAACCGGAAGTCGAGGTTTATTCGAAGCCCGATTCGGTTTTTGCGATATTTCTCCGTTAAAACATCATTATTGTATATACAATTCTATACAAAGGTTATAGAGAATGTAATTTCATACAACTTTCATTTGAAACAATTTTCCATAGCAGTTATTGTTTAGGAATTCTTTATAAATAATCGGTTTTTTTGGTTTCCGTCAAATATCTCCTTTAAAAAGTTGTTATTGGTAATCTTCATGAGGACCAAAGTTGTAGAGAATAATATTACTTCCAAGTTTTGTTTGAAATAAATTTTTGTAGAACCACCCATTTCGGAGATATTTTGCTTTTTCTAGTATACAGCGCCAGCACCATGTAGTGGTAAATTCTGTAAACATATTCAAAATATACCTAAGTTACGGCAATAAGGACGACTGTATTCTTTTACGATATGAAATGATAATTTTGCCTCATAATGCTATTCATAATAATTTAAATATGTATACCCCAAATATGGAGAAAATCATGTGCTGGTCACATCAGATTTTTAAGGAATATTAGAACATTGTTATCTTTTACGATTAACATTGAAAGGTTTATCGCAACATAAATTGATACATCTACTTACATTTGTTCGGTAACCAAAATGTTGATTATTGTTTATGTTTTGGCTAATAGTATAGACATACATAATTTAATTGCCGCTTTAAAGGCTTCGGTGCATCTATCCATGTGTGAGACGTTAATGCGTACAATACAATACATAAAATAGTAAATGTTAATGTAAGCATCGCTTGTGTAATTAAGGAATGGGGAACTTTTGCCCCGAGCAATACAAATCATTTGCCACTCTTTCCCGAGCGAAGCCGGGCGTTTCAGCTAGTATATTTTAAGACATACCCCTAAAAATAAGGTCATTTTCCACATTTTAAAATTTTGTACACACAAAATAGATTTGCTTGCATAAGAACATAAGATGCGTCAATGGTTAAAAAAACTAACTTAATTATTAATTGAAAACCTTAATTGTATTAAGATGCAGTATGATTTTAGATTATTTTTTGTTGTAAAAAATGGAATTTTGTGCACTGAAAAATGCAAACATATTTATTTAATTTCTCTTTCAACAAATGACATACTTTCTAAAAAGTATTAGAGGGGAAATTCTTTGAAAGATCATGATTTTCCCATTGAATCCTACATTACAAGCCAAGATGCATTCCAGCCAAAAGATTTTTCATTCTTGAATTTATTTTATACTTTTTTATAGTTAAAATTTTTCTATCATGGCACCTAAAATATTGGACAACTTAAACAAACAAAACAAAAAGAGAGAAGCCTTCTCTGGGGGGAGAAACTACAATACACATGAGCACAGGATGAGCTTGTGAGAAAATCCTTGTGATGCAACAATTCTAAGACCTGGGAGAATCTAGATGTGGCTGTCCTCATTCTAACAGGCAGGAGCAGCTTAGAATGATGAGCAAATCCCCCTATGGCAAGGGAAGCCTGACTGTGCTTTTTGTCGGCATGTATGTCCTTATCTACAGTGCTTAAAATCCCATTTCTTATGACCAATAATTTAATTTTCTTATATGCTTTCTTTGTAACATATCCAAAAATTATAACTTTAGCATTAGTTTGATTTTATTTGTGATCATTCCTACTTCTGCAGATGTATAGTGGTGCTCACTTGATATTCTAAGATACAACTTGATTCTCACCACTTCAAAAAAGTTGAGAACCCTTGGTCTATGGCAGAGGTTCTCAACGTGGTGCCTGCCTAGGCTTTTCTAGGTGCCCACTTTACTCTGCACACATGAAGATGTTCATAATCCCTTATCCAATAATGCAAGTCTTGAAAATTTCATTACTAATATTTTTGTTTGCAATGCTTCTGTAAACATGCCATAATGAACAATAGCAATAACTCATTTGCATCATGAAAATAATCATTACTACCAGGACAGTGCCCAGACATCCTGTTGCCTACAACACCCATTTCTTTCCATCCAACTTCCTCAACTCGAGCTTTTCTCCCTCCTCTGGCACTCACCTTCTATGAATATAACACTGGGAACCTTGGTTTCGTCATAAGGCTCAAAATTTAACAAATCCTCGATGGCACTCTCCCTCAAACCAGCCATGGCCATTATTTAAAAAAATAATCTTCAAAAGTTAATTAAAGAGCCAACAACCATGTGGTCAAGATCAATGGTCTATTTTCAAAGAATGTAAACAGACTTGCTACAAACAAGTGCCTCATTTTTCAAAGACGATGCAGTTTCTCTTATGAGATTCCAAGCCCTTTGGCCATGGTTAACCAATTAGGGATGGAGCACCGATACATCGGTGCTAGGGTATCATCCTCTTCTGCCCTCTATTGTGACGGCATGGTATTTACTACTTGTCCTTACACACCATTTTAAGTTCTGTTCTGCACAGTTACGCATTTTTTTTCATAAGCAGTTTCTATTTTACGTTTTTGAACTTTACCCTTTTTATATCTGACAATGGTGACCAAAAGAAGACATGGTGAGGATCTCAATGTAGATTTATTGCAGTAAGGATGGGTCGAAGGTGTGTGTTGTCCCAAGATTGTAAGGATATACACAGAATTTATGATTGCATAAAAACGACCAGCTATGTATCTACTACAGCTTGTATATTTCTTCAAAAAAGAGGTGGTGTAGACTGACTGTTGACTTACTAACTAGGATGATAGTGAATTCTTATATCTACTATAAACAAGATACTAATGAAACAGTTTTTGCCTAAAAAATATTCTGTTCAGATGTAATCAGATAGATACCTCATTGGTAACTACAGTAGCAAAAAAAACCCTAGGATGCGGAGAAAATCTTTCAACTATGCATAATTTTAGAGTGGAAATAAATAAGAACAATACAGTGATGCAAAAGAATTATGTAGTATGTAAGGAAAAAGGAATAAAGAAGAGGACAAGTTTATTGTGTTTCATTTGCAAAAAAAAGGGCTGTGCATTGACCCTTGCTTCAGAGAATACCACATGAATCTCCGTTAACAAACAAACCGGAAGCCTAGGTAAGGATTTGGATATTACTGTGGTCCCTCATTGTAATCAAGAAAAATTTAGAGCAGACCAGAGTTAAAGTTTTTTCCAATTGTATTTTTCACAAATATATAAAAAGTTGGCCATTTTATGCCATTTAATTCAGTCCCTAATCAGTTAAGGTATGAGAATTCAGTCCAGTGTGAATTTTCATGTAGTTCAGATGTGTTGCTGTTATCCTATTTCCTCTCCTTTCTCTGTTTTTAAAGTGAATAATGTGAATAATCTGTGTTACAATACTGCAATTATGGTTATGGTGCATGTGCAGTGTTGGGCCTGGTCCCAACACAAGAAAATATTCCCGTTTGAATCAAGAGAATTAGTCTGCTACAGAAGTTCAGTGGTAGAATATCCACCCAGCAAGTGGAAGACCCAGGTTTGATTCCTGGTCATAGCATATCTTTTCACGTTTCCACAGCTTATGCCTGTCACATAAGGATCTTCAGATCATCCTTTCCATCAATTTAATTCTTGAATGATTACTGAAATACATACGATAATCCCAATATTTTAAGTGTCCGACATACTCCTATCGTATAGCAAGTCAGGTTTACAGAACTAGGCAGAGCTGGGAAAGTTCCAGATTCGGAACAAGGAACGTTTCCAAAATGGTTCCAGTTCCTGGATCCGGAACGGAAAATTTTATCAGAACCAGAACAATAATGTCAAAATTTTGGATCCAGAACAATTCCTGAATGGGTCCCTTAAAAATGAATAAATTATTATTAATATTTTTACATTTTTTAAATTTAAAACAGACTTCTTAATTTATACTATATACAGTGTGTCCCTAAAGTCATGGTGCAGTTACAAATGGCTATAATGTTGCAACAAAACAATGTAGAAAAATGAATGAGGCGCCAAATGAAAGAGCAAATACCATAGTTTTGTACCTGTATGTTGCTCATGTGCAGTGGAAGTAGCCAAGGTTCACCACAGTTAATGGCCATGGTGTCAGTTACGATGCTCTCAGTGCAAAGAAAGGTGCAGTACATGTTATGGCTCGCAAAATTTGAGTGTGGTTTGTGTGCAATGTGAATATCATCATGTGTTTAATGAAGAACCACTACACAAGAATAACATTCACCGCTGGGATAGGCAGCTGAAGGAGACAGGAGCGTACTGGTGAGGAAACGTTCAGGAAGACCATTTGTTAGTGTTAAGTCAGTAGAAGTCATTCAAACAAGCTTTCTTCATAGCTCAAAGAAATCGATGTGTAAATGTGCACGACAGCTAGGGATTCCAAAAACCACAGTTCATAAGGTGATTAAAAATGTCTGCGTTTTACTGGCTACAAGCTTCATTTGTTGCATGCACTCCATCCAGGTGATAATGAGAAAAGATATGATTTTGCTGCTGATATGCTCAATGAGATTGACAACGATGAGCACTTCTTATTGCGGATAGTGTTCAGTGATGAGGCCACATTCCACATTTCAGGGCATGTCCATAGACACAACGTTAGGATATGTGGTCATGAACATCCAAACGTCATTGTTCAACATGAGCGTGATAGCCTGAAAATTAATGTGTGGTGTGGTGTTGCACGTCATCGACTGATTGGTCCATTTTTCTCCTCTGAACAAACTGTGACATCGACCACCTCTCTTGATATGTTGGAACTGTTTGCAATGCCCAAAATTGGTGGCAACAGTGTCATCTTCCAACACGATGGTGCTCCTCCACATTTTGCCGCAATCGTATGGGAATTCCTTGACAAGCATTTTCCACGCACAAGGATTGGGAGAGGCAGATGGAAACAATGGCCACCATGCTCCCCAGACCTCACACCTCTTAAACTTTTACCTCTGGGGCTATGTCAAGCAAACGGTTTACAACAGTGAAACCATTAATGACCTACAGCAGTTAAAGCAGTGTATCAGAGATGCTATTGCATCTGTCACTCCTGATGTCCTCAGTCGTGTGTGGCAGGAAATGGAGTACTGACTAAATTTCTGCCGAGCTACCAATGGAGCAAACACTGAACTTCACTAAGGACAGAGGTAAAACTATGACAGTTGCTCTTTCATTTGGCACCTCTTCTGTGATTCTACATTGTTTGATTGCATCATTATAGCCATTTGTAACCACACCATGACTTCACGGACATACTGTATTATATTTTTTATACAAAATTTAAAACGTGTACTTTCTCTGATTATTCTTCTTCTTTATTAAGTTGGATCTAGTGTTTGGAGCTTAGTATTAATACATCTACATATGGTTTCCATATTTTGCATAATAGATTCTGGTGAAAAGCTGTTCAATGATTATGTAAAGCAGGAAATAACAAGTTTAATCACTTACTTATTGTAAGAGCTCACTTTCCAATCAGTTTTACCATCTTTCTTTGCATAGTCATAAAAAAAATATTCTCTACAATGAAATTGTGGGCTTGGAAGAATATTTTTTCATTTCTTAAAATTTTAATATCATACGTAATCAAAAGAAAGACACACATCTGAAGAATATTAATCAAAATGTGAATTTGTTGTGTAACTGATCAGAGATGTTTTCTAAAGATGATTAAAGAAATGCTTTATGGATTTGAAGACCAACATATAAATCCAACGTCTTGATGCTATTGACAAGATAAAACTATATCTTAATCATCTGCCAAATTAAATTTTCTCATACAATATTTGTATTCGTCTCATAAAGAACCAAAAAGGTCACCCATAAATCGTTTCATGAACTACAAGCTTGGGCAGAGGGCAGCAATTTTTATCTAGCCTCAAGGTGGCAAACTGTCTGAAGGTAACTGTGGCTGTAAATAATGTATGGTATAACTAATTAGCTAATAAATGTTAAAGTTGGAGAAAAAAGGGAAGGGTATTAAATCCATATGACGCACTCCCAATGGAGTCTAAATAATGTAGTTGATCTTGACATTAAAAATATTTTTTCTTTGCAACGGTTGGAAAAGTACACACCTCTCTAGGCCCAAATACGTTGGTATTACTCACCCTTATTTCAGACTGAGCAACTGCACCACTAATCGCTGAGGAAGAGGAAAGTTTTCCTCCCCCCTCACCCCCCGCACTCGCTACCCTTGAGGGCAATGGTTCTTTCCCATTCTTTTCATCCCAGGATACATCGTTTTGTCTCTAGTAAGGTAAAATCTATTGTACACTTCAATGGCCAGAAGAAACTTCTATGAATGTGGGACGAAAAATTAAGAAGTGAATTCTTATCTTTTCCAAACAAACCTTGCCCTGGAGTGTGCTTCTTTGAGAGAGATATTGTCTTCATTCCACCAAAAGGGTTTTTCCCAAGGACAGTGGGTTCAGCTTATTAGAATCAGTGGTTAATTGAATCAGCCTCTTTATAGAATCAAAACCGGAAAACCAAAACCATTTTGTATCTAACGTTTTAAAAAACCTCCTCTTATTAGAATCACTTATTTTGGTTTATTGAATCGTGAGGCAATGAATGAATGCAGGGTTGTATACCTAAAGTTGCTAAATGCTACAGAAAAATGGATTTTCATCACATGGAGCAGAAATGAAAACCGAAGAGGAGGAAGTTAAGGAAGAGTTCAGTAGATTGAATTCGATAGATGATGACAATGTTGTAGCTCCTATTGACAGAAGATGACATTGTAGTTGACATTCAAAATTACAATTCAAGTGTTGATGAAGAAGTGGAGGAAGATTACCATGAAGTATACTGTTTACTGCTTAAGAAGTCAGACGTGTTTTAGCTGTCCATAGAAAAAAAACCTAGAATTGAGAGGAGGACAGGCGGAAAAGTTTGGCTGCTTAGTATACGTACACCGATGGAAGATGACTTGATTCCTCCTCTTAAGGAGGTCACAATTCAAACGACTTTAGATAACTATTTTTAAAATAACACAAAAAGTGAAATTTGTGTTTAAAATTTTATTTGTTATAAACTTTCTTATATTAATAAAAATTAGCATAACCATGAAATTTCTATATAGGAAAGAGATATGAACTTTATCCTAACATTTTCTTATTTGCCATAACTAAAATATGCAGACTCCGGATTACTGAATCAGCCGTTTAATTGAATCAAATAATGGATTACTGACTTGATTCCAATAAGTGGAACCCACTGCACTATAGATGAATAGTGAATTCCTCCACCAGAGGGCAATGTGAAACCGACTTCAACCCCACTCCTTATCCAGATAAATTTTCAAGAGATTTTCAGTCTTCCCATAGCAGTGGAAATGGGAATATTCGTGATTTAGTGCTACTTAGTTTTTGACGATTACTATTTGCCAAGTCATTAGTTGAAGGTCAGTATATATTCTATTTTTAAAAATGTGTTAAAAACTTCTTATTTGCAGGTGGTGATATAGCAGTAATGAAGAATTATCAACGGTTAATTTCACTTTTACTTACACACAGGCATCATCGAGAAAATAGTCAAACATACTAAGGGGACCTCAAAACGTGTATTTCTGTTGAAATCTCGAATTCAGTAATTTTATCTATTTATCTATCTTTTTATCTGAGCTATTTAATCTCTTGAGTCTTAACAAGGATTCATGCCACACAACCAAACAAAATGAGGCTGAATTTGTAGCACAAAGATGAATACAATGTTACAAAAAAGACACTTTCAGATATATTTCAAATGTTTACCTAAATATTTGCATTGATATAATCATAAAATTGATCCTTCCACTACAGCACATCAGCAAACATGACCTCAAAAAGCAATAACTCTAGTGTGAAAGAAAATTACATTTTTTGCTACAGAAAGTGTTATTTAAAATACATTTGAAAAATAAATTGTTAAAAAGAAATTGGTTCATCAAAATGTCAGATATCATCATGAATTACAATAAAAATGAGAAATGTGGGGACTAAGAAAATGAGCTAATATATGTATTATTTAATTTTTTATTTTAAAGTTATATTTCTTATATTAAATTTAAATATAGTAAAATTAACAAATGCTTTATTCTGAAGATTCCAACTCTCAATCAAACATTAAACTTGGACTTATTACCTACTAGCAGGAGTGCCGTTGAATTTCAACGGATTTAGTGAATCTAAAACTTAGACTGTGTAACATGTCAGCATTGCAAGAATAAGACCGTACACAGTTATACCAGTCGAATATAGCAAAAATGAAGAAAACTGCTCCGCATTTTCCTATTTAGACGAATGAAGGAAGAAAATCTTATGAAAATAACGTATAAACTCCCTCCCCTTCCCTTCCACCCTCTCCTTCCCTCCTCCCTCCATCTCCCACCCTCCCCCTCTCCACCCCTTCCCTCTCTCCCCCCTCCATTACCATCCATCTCTCTCCCTCCCTATCTATAGTCTGTTCACTTTCTTACGTCTCTTGACCTTCACAGAGCAAGTGGCCAATCACGAACGTTTCCCCTTCCATCGCCCCTCACAACTTTCGTGCGGGAGGACAGATACCGGTGCGCGTTGTCGCTCTTGTGGATTTTCGCATTCAGCTGATATACTACACAATTTCTAAATAACATAACTTCCCTCCTGTTAGCCATTGCAGATTCATATAAATGCATTGAACTCTCAATTTCGGCGGCAATGGGAGTTTTCATGGTAGCTTATAAAGGGTATTGTAATAAAATTGCATTTTTATGGTAATTCCATCAGGATTCAGATTCTGTTTGCAATAAAAATAAACTTTGTTCTTTTCTTCGTAGAACCATTCAAGTCTCAAGTTTGTACCATGTTTCTACGTAATTTTAAAATTCAAATGAAAAATAAGCTGCACTCATCCCTATGTTATACAAATGGAGAAAATGAAGAAAAGAAAATATTTTTTAAATTAGACAGTTCAATCAAATCGATATAAAAACATTACTATACCACCATACTCATTATTCCGGTTAAAATGATACCTCTCTCTTGCTTCTAAGATCTGTAGTTTTCGAGTTTTAAAATTATGATACACACACACACACATTCATTTTTATATATTAAATTAATTAAAATTGAATGAGGAAAAAATCAGTTAGCATAGTGAAGACTGCTCCCAAACCCCGCAAACACATTCCAAGGGTCAAGGCATCTTTTTTGCAACCCTAAGGGGGGGTTATATTCCCAGTCTGGCCCATATGACTTTTTTTCTTGCTGCCAAGTTCCAGGGGGAGGGGTTTACGGGGTCTTCTGCACTCAATTTACCATGTTGACCTCTTTAAGCAATTCCCTGTTTTGCTACCCCATTAGGGTGGCTCTGGGAAACTCAAGCATGCAACAAACATATTTGAATGGGAAATTGGTGCGAGTAAGGCTATATGGCAGCAGATACCTCAACTCAATTGTAAACCCCCCTGGCCCGTCGGCACAACATCATTTACAAGTGACATCTAGTCTAAGGAAATATATAGGCAAAACAAGTGTAACCCAAAGAATGAACGATAATCCCAAAGACTTTGGGTGAGACATGAATACATGAGAATGATCCAGAGATTTCCTAATTTAATCCAGAGACTCTCATAGGTGAAGAAATTGAAGTATGTTTACTGTTTTTAAATGTTTAATACAAAAGAGATAATTAGTTTCATAGAAACGTGAATGTGATGAGCCATATTTTGTCGCTCTCTCACTCAACTTGGCGGCTCCCTTGAACACCAATGAAAAATTGCAGTGGTACCTACTTTATAACAGTGCCACCAATCCAAAATCACCAAATAAATGTAGTAATCAGAGCTATGAGCCATTCGCTGAGATTCAGAATTTGTCGTTGCCGTAGAATGGTGGTAGCAAATACACCTATATGCGAGTCACCCACAAAGTTTTAGCTGCTGATGCAATAAGATTTTTTCCATGTGTTTCACAAATCAGACGTGTTTCTTCTAAGATTCTAAAGGCTCCTGCATTTCCAAACTAAAAAGAAATGTGCTGACCGAAGAGAAAATGTAATATCGAGACTCTCGAGACTGTTTACTTCATAGAGAGCATTCTGACTTATTTATGCGCACATGTGATGGTATAGCATGGGTTTGGGATTAGACTTCAGACAACACCCAAGCGATAGCTATGGTCTGTAATAAGCACCATCAATTTTAAGGCCATCTAAAGCATATTTTCAAAACATCGTAGCTAATCTTGCTGCCTTGAATTGTGGAGTGTTGTCTGTGTATGCTGTTGACCTGGAGAGAATTTTACCCTTAACCCAGAGACTAGTCCCAAAACCTGGAGACTCCTGGTCATATCCAGAGAGGTGACAACCGAAGCGGGACTTCACACAAATTTTGTAAATATTTTTCTCTGACCCACTTACAATTGTCATTTCTTAAGTCTCAGGGACCATCTAAACGTAAACAAGCAACGGTATCACTATATCCTAAAGATAAATACAAGGGTGATTCATTGCATCTCGGGCCAGTTCTCAGAAACATTTTTGATGACACCCCTCTTTTGTCTTAATTCATTAGGATATTATGTTACTCCGCAACCTCCTAATGGATCTGCTTTCACTAATAAAAATTGGTCTGTGAGTTTGCATCCCTTAATTCCTGCGTCCTGGGGCAACTGCCCCCCCCCCCCCTCCCCTCGCTACATCATTGCCAAGATATAGTATATAATAAATGCACCAGCAAAAATGCCCATTCACCAATTCCTTAAGAAAACTACAACACTATTCCTTATGTAACACCTAACAATCACCTTCCCTATAAATCTAAAATAGATGTCAGCTTTCTCACATCAGATTCTCTTCTTTCATTGAGGACAGTTAAATGAAACTTGCCATACTTAGTATAGTAGAAAGTATTGTGTTAATGAAAAAAACGGAATTCAAGATTCCAATGGAAATAAACGTTTTGAGGCCCCCTGCGTACAAGTATACCCACTTTATGTATGCTTTCTCAATATAATTTTGCTATAACGTACTTATAACATTGATACCTAGACTCCTATACAGCGTATGGACAGGATGCCATCTAGTAATTGTAATTACTACTGGATGCAAATTTAGTCAGGTTCCATTTTGCAATGAACACTTTGTACTTTCTTGAATCCATCACTCTGTTTTAATGTCAGTGCAATGTACCGACATTAAAAATGTCCCTGATTGTGCCTACAAATCTTTAACTTCAGTTGTAACTTTAATCCAGTCCATCGACGTATTGGCAATTTCCACTGTGGCCCACTGAAGGATTTACTGCTACTAATGTGGCCCACCATGCAGAAAATTTTGCCCAACCCTGCCTAAAACCACTCTTTATATGATGCTAATTAAAAATAGATATGTGCAAAATCAATATTGATCAGTCTGCCTAAACAAATCAGTTGTGTGAATTTGTTACTTATTACTATCAAATTTAATACATAATTATAATTTTTCTTTTAAACATTAAAACAAAAAATTTCAAATTTTAATTCTTATCACTCATAATTTCAAGTTTTAAATTTAGATTGAATTGTTTTTTTAAAAACTGTATTTTTACATAGGTATTTGTTCGCTTAAGAACCATACATTATCACATCGATCTTTTCCCAAGTTATTAATTTTATTTAATTTATTTGGTTTAGTGTATACTTTAATATCACCCTGACATGCATGGATAACCTGCTACAGGTAATTTCCTTATATGAGCTCAAATGATAATAAATTAAAGACACTCAACCACTCCCTTAATTGAATGAAGATATTTTAAAATAGGAAAAACACCTTTTAAAATGACAATGATTCTCAATGAGGAACTGTAATAAAATGAAATGCTAATTTCTACTCATTATTATCTCACGGCATTGAAGAATGATAGTTAAAATGAGGTAGCTTCATGTTGGAAGATAATACAGTCATCTCAATATTACTCATATTAAAATGAGAACAAAATGTACAGGTCACTTCTAACAGTGTCAAACCACAATTTTATTAGAAAATTAAATCAATGTTTGAAAAAGAACATATGAAGCAACTTGAATTTCCAATAAGAAAATAAATATCTACCAGCGAAAAATAAAGCCTAATTCAAAGCATTCCTTTTGTAGAAAAAAACTGAAATTATATAATATTCATAAAGACTCAATATATGTACCTCTATTTACATTTCATTCATGCCACTTTTCTTGATCACTGATTATTTTTGCCATACATTCTCACTCAATTCTATAAGCCATTCAAATGAGATAAAACATAAATTACAGTGGAACACTTTGATCTAAGGATTACGCCAGGTTCTCAAGACAAAAATACGCAGTATTTTCATAACTGTTAATACTCTGTAAACCATTACGCCGAGCTG
This sequence comes from Uropetala carovei, assembly GCA_036926305.1. Taxonomy (NCBI): domain Eukaryota; kingdom Metazoa; phylum Arthropoda; class Insecta; order Odonata; family Petaluridae; genus Uropetala; species Uropetala carovei. Next base: position 2,008,358 of record JAXCHB010000280.1, read on the forward strand.
TGAGGTTTGGAAGGCTTTCACACCACTGGAAAGACTAAGACATTGAACCATAGCAAGAGATTTAAGAACATAGAAGCAATGTATGCCCCTTTCAGCTAATGTTTTATTATTGTAATAATTTTGATAAAGGTATTATTACTTTCATGTACAAACAAACAGTAATTTGCTTTCAACCTTCAAGATTGAGGACAACATTTTTAGTGGGAATGCTAATGAGGTCATCTGTATTTTGCTTCAATTTGAATTAATACTCTCAATATAACAAAGCAATGTAGTCAGGATGATATCCAAAACATATTTCAGTATAGAAACAATGACATAATTCTAATAACTTAATGAAATAATAGGATGAAATATTCCAAAACCAATGATTATGAATGTTTCCTCAAACCGAAACACATAAATACACAAGAAATAAAATAGAAATACACCATTTCATCAAACAACAATTAGTGTGAAAGAAAATTAACACTCAATCCAGCTTACTTGATTACAAATGGACAAGGAAATCACAACATACATATAAGGTTATTGCATAAATTAGACAAAATCCAAACAAATACCTATAAAAATTGAGTCAATGGAAATGTATGATACATCCATCATGAAAATGAAACAGTATATAATACTCTATAAAAGAGCTTTGTATTTCAGCAAATGAAAATCTGAATTCCATGAACCAAGGAGATAACCCTTTTGCTACAAGACATTTTAAGAAGTCTATAGGGACACCTTAACATGCAACACAGTAGACTTAATTTCACAGCTCCATCTTCTATAGATCTACACTACAGAATTAACCATCACCCCTTCCTGTTTCCATTTAAAAACATAAGTAGCAATATGTACCATGATGAAAACCAGCCAAAATGAGAGAAAACAAGCTAAAGATTACTGAATGTTAGGTAATGACATTTTGGGCATCAGCAAGAATAAATATCAAATTATATCCATAACCAAAATATTAACAACCTCTGGTAATTAGTGTCTTTATGAGGCATGGAACAGTTTAAGGGGTCGATAACTACAAAACACATCAACACCAAATGGAAGAAAAGCAACAAGTGTGAGCTACTTTACAGTGATAGAACAGCAATCCTATATCACACTTGCATAAAGTGCATCAAGTCAAGTGATGACTCTGGTACAGTCATTATGGTCCATGTCATAATACCTGACCAGCAGAGTAACAACAATAATAGTAAGACAAGAAATAAATTGCATTGATTGGCATTCTCTCTTCATCGTTTTTAAAAATCTAATTTGTATCCACATCTCCCTTTCATCTACCACTAACTAAAATGCACTTTTTGAGGAAAACCAGTGAAATCACTAAAAATCTCAGATCAAAATATTTACATAAAATTCCATTGTGAGATATCCAAGTCATGCCTTGTATTATAAAGCAGCCTCACAATAATAGGAACCTCTATGGCTGGACAAGTCAACACTCTATAGAATGATGATTTCAGGTTTTCCCCATTAGCGCATTTGAAAATTGCATTGATCAAACAGGAGTTTTTCAGTCTATTCAATTTCAACACACTACACACAACATTATAAGACTAGGCACAGTGGCCACTTTCCATTAACATTTAACTGTATAATGGCATAAGGTTAAAAAGAGTTCAAGACAGTGATGACTTGCAAAAACGCTTAGCTACAAAGATGTTCTTGACTTAAAACAATTACATAGAAATCCTCTGACATTATACACTTGGGACTCACAAGAAAAGACTGCCAAAAAAGGAAACAATTGTTATATTTAAAAAATAATGAGCTACTGATAAAATCTAATAGTTAAATTTAAATAACAATATGAGGTAAAGGAAATACTATAGATAACTTTTATTAATACATAACAATTTAAACACGATCAAAGTTGGCTATTAGGTCAAAAAAGAGTTACCGTATTTACCCGAAAGGAAGACGCCCTCGAATTTAAGATGACCCCTAAAAAAACCAAGGTCTATTTACGAAAAACTTTTAAATAATAACACACTAAAAGCATGAATAAAAAATTGGTACAAGATACATTATACAAACTTCCCCATATAATGCAGATCACGAAAAATGAAATATATAATATTATTGCATATGTATACTCAACTAATTGTACGAAATTTGATCAAAATCGTTAGAGCCATTTCTGAGAAAATGAAATTATACTTAAAGATGCATAGAATAAACTAGCCTTATATTCATTTTTTGAGAAATATGAACTATACAGTATTACTGAAGACGTAAACTCAAATAACTGAATGAAATTTGATCAAAATCGTTAGAGACGTTTTTGAGAAAATCGGATTGCTGTTAAAAATGTGTAGAATAAACTTCCCTTAATTATTGAGCAATGTCAACCATTTCTTCATAGACTCTGCTCAGTATGATAAAATGATTTCATTCATTTTCGCTCTACCGTTTGGGCTCTAGACAGCATTGGGAAAACCACTTTTTCGATTTCAACGACACCTAAAACCACCTAAAACTTCGTGCTCGATTTTAAGACGAACCCTAATTTTTTTGCAGACATTTTTGGTAAAAAACCTCGTCTTCCTTTCGGGTAAATACGGTAATATGAAACAGAAAAATACATGAGGGCAAAGAAACTAAATTTAAAATAATGGTGTAGTTTTTTAAAAAATGATGTCAATTAAAATCCAAACAGTACAGATGTCAATCTCTTAAATATTCATGGGTTATGTGCTGTAAAGGGGAAACATTTGATGGAGTCAAAGCCAACTAATATGTGTAACGTTCAATTTGAAGAGGAGATAAAAATGATATGAAATGAGGCAAACAATGTTTTTTTTTCAGAAAAGTGAGCTAATTGACAGGCAAAAATCACCTGTTACCATTTTTTTGTATTACATGATCATGAAAGCAAGCTATCAATGATGTAACATTAACAAGAATTACCAGTTTGCCTCTACAGGAATGCTTGGAGAAAATGATAATGTTATGTGTCATGGTTGGAGGTAAAAATGCATGAAATGGAAATTTAAATCAATATTTATAATAATGGGTTGAAATTATTTAGGAGCAGCTGAAATACACAGTCATTTGTATATAGCTTCAGCTATGCTAAAGCAATTAAAGGAAAACGTGTAGAATCAATCCTTACATTCCCATCATTGAATTCTGGACATATGAACATTGGAAGAAGGATAAAGCATTTTGAGTGAGTAGTATCCAGTTTAGAAAAATGTCCAACACCAATTAAACAATAGCATTTACAGGAAGGTACCACAATGAGAATACAGGACACAAATAAGCCATTAGCATCCTGGACCAATGAATGAATTGTAACAACTCTTTATAAGGCACCAACCATACTCAATAACTGGAAGGATATTTGTTGCAGAGGCAGGAAAAACTATGTGATAGAACCAGATGTATTTACAGGAACTGTATTTAAAAATAACCACAAGTCCACATGTCTTAAATCATTTTCTATAAAATCAAGCTAAACAGTCACACTTCAAATTCATATTCCTTATTTTTTTAATAAACAGTTAATTTTATTCATCCTGAACCATCTATTACATGATGTCAACAGAGACAAATACTGCCGAGTTTTTCATCCCTGCTTTAGGGCAATAGTTCTGCAAGACTTTATCAAAGATCAAGGCGATCCCTACGGATGTTAAATGAGAATAACGTTAAAATCACCTCTTTATACAAGGGAAAGGCTGGATGGACAGCATGGTAAAGAGGTACGGTAAATTAGGAGTAAGAAAAAAGAAAATGGCTGCCCATTCTATTCAAGAAGATAACATTTTTGCTGGCTGGACATCTATTTTTTTGTAAATAAGCTCCTTATGTCTGCTAAGGCACGCTCGATGCCTTTTGAAAACCGACTTGAGTCCTGCAAAGGAAAAATTTATTAAATATTAAGGACATTTTAATATTAACTTTAAATATATGGCAAGATTAAGTACTTCTTCAAGATTTTTCATTGAATTAGTCATATAATTTAAGAATTGTATGATTTAAGAAGAAAAATATCTTCTTCTACTGCATGTTTCCAAAACAACACTGAGGGAACATTATATAAAGTAAAATAATACTTACATCCCTAAATTTAAAAATTATCTTTTCATTTGTTAAAAAATTAAGCAATAAATTACACAATACAAAATCGAAAAATAAATCCAAAAGAAATCAGCAACACATTATACTGTTTGTTTTAACTTAGTGTTATTCCATATCATATCAATAAAACATAAAAACTTTCACTAAGCTAATTGTAAGTGACGTAAAAACAAAACAATTCCAAATTGATCCTGCTGCATCTTTTATCTCCACAACTATTATGTTAGTAAGTCTGTCTGTCTATCTGTTCCTTTATGCATGCCCACATTTCTCAACCAATTCCGACCAAATTTGGCATGATTGTAGAGGGCACCAAGGGGAAGGTTAATGCATGTTTTTAGTGTGTGTTCATTTGTTTCAAAATGGTGGCCAATTTTCTGTTTGCTCCTTTATGCACACCCGCAAACAACTGATTCCAATGAAATTTGGCACAACTGAAGGGGGCACTAAGGGGAAGGTCGACGCAGAGTTTTAGTGTCTGTCTGCTTGATTCAAAATGGTGGCCAATTGCCTGCATTTCTCAACTGATTCTGACCAAATCTGGTATGATTATAGGGGACAGCAAGAGGAAGGTCAGCACAGGATTTTGTTTCCGTCTGCCTGTTTGATTCAAAATGGTGGTTGATTTAAATGTTAAATTGCATGTACTTTCCTGAGTCCTGCTACTAATTTCAATCAAATTCGGTATGATTGTGGGTGGCTTCCAGGAATAATTCATATGCGGTTTTTGCTTCTCTCTGCCCGTTTTATTCAAAATGGCAGCCAATTGAATTCTTAAATACCATGTATCATCTAGAATTCTGATCAGATCTGAACCAAATTTCTCCGGCAACGTCGGGTATTTCTGCTAGTAGGTTAATAAATAAGGCACACATTACCGTTTGAGGAGAGCTCCTCTTGCTGGAGATGTGAAAGAAGATAATATCTTCACCAGCAATGATGTATGAAACTCCATAACCATCATCAGCAACAGGACCAAACCCTCCACCAGCTGATATGCACTTTGGAAATTTTCGTAGATCTAAGCGGGAAGTCTGGCCGTGAGGAGTTTGAGATGTTGAAAGCCTCCAAGGCTCGCTAAGAACTTCCTAGAAGATAACAAAATATATAATCTAGAGTAACTCAAATGCTCTTTAGCAGCTTAAAAGCAAAAATGTGTCATAAAGTTGGCAATATGACATAATGATTATAACACTGATTGGTTACATATATTAAGCAAAATCTGTCTATTTCCTAAAATGAGTCCATTTTACTTTTATTGTAACTTCAATAAGATATTTTCCATGCTTCCTTGACCAGAAAAATTAAATATTTGCAGGCAACATCGAATTGAATGACCCATTTAATATATTTCCATGTCTTCCCAGCTCTAAATAACCATCGTTTCAACTCATTGAATGAGAGCAAATATGAGGATCAGAATATACTTTTTTGTACCTACAAAAAATGGACAAGAGGAATCAACATCATTAGCAAAACCGTTCGTGGCAAAAGATCAGAGTGTACCTTCAGGAAAGGAGAATCCAATTCAAGGTATTTTGAGACCACATAAAGACAGAAGAGATGTCGATCAATTCCTTTGCCACACATGGCATCCTGATACCCAACTTGGTGCACCTTACATGCCTTCTGCAGCAGTCGAATCTTCTCCTCATTCTAGAAAAGAAAATTTGTTTAAAAATCTATCAGATTTACATAAACAAAAAATTCAGATTTAAAACAAGAGAAAAAGAGAGGGGGGGGGAGATGAAACAACTACTGCTACCTTTTCCTGCAGAATGATTGATTGGTTTAGCAGAAATGATTTTGGATTGGTTCATAAAAATTAATGAAAATAATTAACTAAAATAATCAATTTAAATTTAACTTAGAAAATTTTCACAACACAATATACGAATCTCATGTAAGGCCATCGCGTGAGGTGAGACTGTGAGGCAACTACCATCATACCACTGTCGCCACCAATTTGTACCTGTGTCATGAACTGGGATGACATGTTGTCTTTTTGCCTTGGGCAGCAGATTTCCATGCAACAGCCCAGATCATGACACATAAATTGGTCAATTAACACGTTAGGAATTGCTGCCATATGGCATTAACATTTGGAATAGCTTGATTATTATTAATCACAAGCTATCACAGAGAATAAAAAACACTCCATTTAAAGCACAACAATTTAATTTGAAAATATTTATGAATGAATTATTTTTAAATATCCCATTTGTGGAAAAAAAACATCACTGTTATTATGAATAAGATGAAAATCTCTTGTGGTAGTTGGAAAATCAACTCACAGGCACTTTATCGCCTTCCTCCATAGTTTTAACCCATTCACAGGACTCAATTGTACATGGACGGACTGTCTCTGTGCGGCCTTCCTTGAACAATCTGGTCATGGATGCTTCATATGTGAGGCTGAACCTACCAGCATCCTATAAAGTGCAAAGTTAGAGTAATAATATTGTATAATTATTATATTATATAAGTTATCACTACAAAATAACCAAATAAGTACATTTAAAAAAATTGATGGCAACTTACTCGATAGTAGGCTAGTTGCAGAGCCATCTGTATGTAAGCATCTGGGCTAACATGGCACTTCTTCATAAAACCTTTACCGTACTGTGTGTACATATTGACCCTGAGATCTACGTCATTCAAGAGGCTCTGAGCTGCCTGCAATTACACACAAATATCTGATTAAATATTGAGATTTGACTACCAAATTAAAAGTAATATTATGGCTCCCTCATTTTAAACATATGTACTGTAAGTAGCAGAATCATATCTTCCTTCCCCTTCCTCCTCCCCTTCAACTCCCACCGACTCCTTCCAGCCTACTTCCTTGCTAGCTAGGTGCTGACTTTTGACTTCGCCTGGTATCCCCACCCCTTCTTCCTCCTGTTAGAACTGCCACGTGAGCATTTCATTCCTTCATCTCCCTCCCTTCTTCCTATCTGAGGAATTCGCTGTGCAAGGATGCTGAAGGTGACCGTGGCACCGGAAGCGATGGAAGGCAAGAGACGATGTATGAGGCAGTTGGAATAAAGATGTATAACTGTATGGTTGCAACTGTCTAGTTATTCCAGCTCCTCTACCCCGCGTTCTCTTGATGGATGCAGACGAACCCCCTTTTTCTGGTGATCGTCGTCTGGGCGACTGGGGGTGATTACAATTGGTGTCAGAATTAATTGAACAGTTCGATACCGGGGTCCATTGATATCGTGAAGAGACGAAGGGTTTGGGAGGATGGCAGATCACGTAAGTCTCAGGGGACGCGAGCTGGAGCTGGAGGAAATAATTGACGACTTTGGCGAGAAAATCAGATTGTTAGCGTGGGAGAATGAAGAGTTGAAGGACAGACTTAAGGGCGCAGCACGACCGAATTCTCCTTTCCCGCTACGGAAGAGTTTCGCACTCCTAAATACCATCAAGGTGTTTTTGGGCCGCCAAGGGGAAAGCATCATCGCGTTCTTCAAACGGGTAGAGCAAGTAGCGGAGTTGAGTGGATGGACGGAAGAAGAGACGTTGAAAGTGGCAAGGCTGCGACTTGGCGGCGGAGTTCTGCCGCTAAAGAAGAATAACGGTTGACCACTGACTATTTAACCTTCAAGGAGTGCATGGTGGGAAGATATCGTCCGAAATTGACACGGCTCGATTCTATCAAGAGCTGTTGGGGACGATGAAAATGGAGCCTCGAGAAGACATCGAAGCATTTGCTGATCGAGTGCGGCTCGCCAACTCCCACATCTACAAGGTTACCAGAGCTCCGGAAAAACTGGAAACCATCCGGTACGAGGTGGACCAGAGAGCACTCCACACATTCCTGAGGGGCCTTCCGGGGGAGCTAGGTAGGCTGTGTCGCCTGGCGACTCTGGAGACTTTCGACTCAGCCATCGCGATGGCTGTGCGGATTCGAGAGGTGGAACGAAACCCCAGAGCTCCCTTGCCGGTCAGGCGTGTTTTTCGCGCCCCCGCTGATCGACGTTGCTTCTAATGTGGCGCTACAGACCACATCGCGCGACAGTGTGACCGAGGTTGGAGGTGTTACTCCTGTGGTGAAAGAAATCATTTGGCTCGACAATGTTGCAACTGGTGGTCCGGTAGAGGTAGTGGTTTTTTAAAAGCTGTCGGGCCCGGAGAACCCACCCCACGTGGGCCCCAGTGAGACTGTTACTTCCCCGTGTAGAATCGGCACAGGAGGCACGAGATTTAGTGGTGGAAGCTAATGTGTGTGGGCATAGTTGTAAACTGTTGGTGCCCAGGTGCCCAGGTGTCTTTGATAGTGAGGAGTGTGTGCAGAGATGCGGTCTTGAAGATATCCCCGTATAGAATTTGAGGGATTACTGGGGGCACAGTATGTCATTTTGGGGAGAAGATAATAGATTTAGGAATCGGGACATTGAAATGCTGGATGGGGATGCAGGTGGTAGAGACTTTAGGTGATTGTTCGAGGGGATCTTGGGTCTAGATGTTTTGCATAGACACCGGGAGGTGATCGATGTGAGTGCGGAGGTTTTGAGAGTTGGGGGTTGCGTAGTACCGTTGCGAAATGGAAGTTTGAAAAAGAGTTTAAGGGGTGAGCAACAGATGGTGATGACACAAAGCGAACATGAAGTCCCGGTGTGCTTAATGAGAGCCGAGGTGATTCCCCCTAGGTGTGAGAAGATTCTTCGGGTTGAGGTACCGGCTGATAGTGTAGATAGGCGATGGGAGTATGTAACGGAGGCAGCGTTGTTCGACTTAGAGAATTGTAGAGTAGCTAGGGGATTATGGACAGTGTCTGAGGATAACCACATTTTTTTAAAGATAATTAATATAGGGGCGGAGGGTATATGTCTCTGCAAGGGGACACGTTTGGCCACTCTGAGTGAGACAAAATTATGGGAAGAAGGGTCCCTAGGAGAAAGAATAAAGTTTGTCAGGGTGACTACCAAGAATGATGAAGTGAGAGATTTTATGGAAAAGTTAAATCATTTGAGCGCCGGGGAAAGGAAGCAATTATTACCGTTGCTGGAACAATATCAGGACTTGTTTTCTGCGAGAGTGACACCGCCAGCTACGAATTTGACTGCTCACCGGATTCCAACGGGTAACGCGGTGCCGATTTACTGAAGGGCATATCAAGTTCCCTAACATCAAAAAACGTTAGTAGAAGACTTTGTGGAAGAACAGTTGCACTCGGGAGTAATAGTTCCTAGTGAGAGCCCTTGGGCGTCCCCGGTCATCATTGTGCCCAAGAAGTCTGCGAACAGGATGCCCAAATATCGTTTTTGTGTTGATTTTCGGGCCCTTAATGCGGTGACTGTGCCGGATGTATACCCATTGCCCAATATTAACGAGATGCTTGATTATTTGGGGGAATGTAAATATTTTCCAACTTTAGATTTAACTAGAGGTTATCATCAGATACCTATGCACCCTGATTCATGGGCTAAGACAGGGTTTAATGTTGATAGTGGGCATTATGAGTATACTCGTATGCCCTTTGGTCTGAAAAATGCTCCGGCTATGTTTCAACGTATGATGGACAGCGTGTTGCGGGGGTTGAAGCCCACGCAATGTTTATCTTGACAACATCATCGTGTTTGGGTCTAGCATGGAGCAACATGTGGAATGTTTGCGAAAGGTGTTTGAAAAGCTCAGGGAGGCTAAATTATCACTTAAGTACAAAAACTGTTATTCTGCTATGGCAGAAGTTGGTTATTTGGGACATGTGATAAGTAGGGCTGGAGTGAGACCAGATCCCTCTAAAATTTCCGCAGTAACAGCATTTCCTACCCCAACACGCACCAAGGAGTTACAATCCTTCCTTGGACTTACGAATTATTATTGGAGATTTGTGAATAACTATGCTGTCATCGCGAGGCCACTCATCTGACTGCTTAAGAAGGAAACTGCATTTGTGTGGCCACTCACCTGACTGCTTAAGAAGGAAACTGCATTTGTGTGGACATCCGATTGTGATGAGATGCTGAAGGACGCTTTGACTCGAAGCCCCGTCTTAGGGTATCCCGATTTTAATAAGCCATTTGTGATCTCGACGGACACGAGTAATTTCGCTATCGGAGCTGTTTTATCACAGGAGGAGGATGGAAAGGAGCACCCTATCACATACGCATCACGCCAGCTTCACGCGGCGGAATTGAAATACTCCACTACAGAAAAGGAGCTATTGAGCATGGTGTGGTCGATAAATTATTTTTGATGCTATGTATATGGGAAGAAATTTACGGTAGTCACTGACCACGCCAGTTTGAAATGGCTTTTGGGGTTAAAGGATCCGAGTAGTCAGCTGATGCGGTGGATGCTTAAACTCGCGGAATATGATTATGAGGTGGTTTATAGGCCGGGAAAGATGCATCAAAACGCTGATGCTCTAAGTAGAAAGGTGAGGTGGCTAGAGGTTTTAACGGACTCCGATGTCAGAGATGCACAGCTGAGGGATTGTGAGCGTGTGAGTGCGACGGGTGGAGAGCGAAGAGGGGATCTGTAGAGAAGAATGGGTTGGTGTTTAAAAGGATGCTGAAGGGAGACAAGGTTGCTGTGCCAACAACACCCCACAAATCCATTAACCAACTTCACCACGAACACCCCCCCACCGAGTCGGGAAAAAGAATATCTCCAAGTCTCGGCCAATGATTGTGAGGTTCCTATCCTACCAGGATAGGGATAATGTATGGCGATGAAAGAAAATGCTGAAAAGCTCTGGCCTCACAATCATGGAATCATTAACTGCCACTCGACTTAAGCTCCTGAACGAAGCAAAAAATTTAGCTGGCTTCGGCAATGTTTGGACGCATGATGGCAAAGTTGTCATTTTGCATCAAAATGGCTTCAGAGCTTATTTATCTAACAGAAGAGAGCTGCATGCCCTCCAACTTTCCCCAATCGCGTAAGGGCCACTCTAAATTATGTAGGAGGATGGGTTGTTGAGTTTATTTTAGTGTTCTCTCGGCAACCCTCATAAGGTCACCTCCTGGTGCCTTCGTCTACCCCTTATCCCATATTCACCATCCCTGTTCCCGTGATGCCTGCCATCCCTGTTCCCGAGATGCCTGCCATCCCTTTTCCTAATTCACGTGCTCTTAAGTGTTCCCGGTGCCTTAATTTCTAACTCTCCTTTAAGTTTTCAGTGCTCCTGTTATCTCTGTGTTAGTGCTCCTTCCCCCCTGTGTATTAGTGGCCCCTAATTCTAGTGCAAATTCCACTTCTTTTTGTCCCCAGTGCTCCCAGTGCAGGACTTTCCTCATCCTTTCAGTGTAGTGCATCCCGTATACTAATTTTGCTCCTTCCTCAAAATTAGTTTGCAGTGCAGTGCATATTAGTTCCTCCCAACCAGTGTAAATCCTTCCCACTCTTTCTACTCAGTGATAGTGCCATTCCCAATGCAGTGCTCTTAACCCTGTTCTCTGTATAGCAGTTTTCCTCATACTCTCAATAAGTCCCCTCAGTGTCTCATTGTCGATTCACGTTTCCACTCAATGAAATAATATCATTTTTAATTCTCACGTAATCTAATCGCTGGCCTATACTGCTATTTTAGTGCTATTATTTGTATTTTTATTTATTTATTTTATTTTTATTTTTTCTCTCTGTGTGATTTAGTGCGTGAATGAATCTCCTTATGACACTCCCTCTCAACTATCTCCTCAGCTGAGTTCATCCACTACACATTGATTCATAGGAAACGCACCACACTGCAAAATGTCTGTTATCTCGCCTTTCACCGAAGCTTCTTTCTCTAATAACCCTACACTTGACCCCAACGTCCCAGCTTTCTTCCCGTCGCACCTTAGGGTGCCATACCTTAACCCATACGCCCCTGAATTTTTCCCGCAGGTCAGACCTAACCCACAGAGACAATCACACTGTCATGCTCCCCATCTCGCCACCAACCATCTACCTCTACGCACTAACGACCCTCCCTCACCCATCCCAGTAACTACACATTGTATTCTTTCAGAAAAACTTAAACCGTTTCCTCGATCTTTTCAACTTATCTATCTCAATGCCCAAAGCCTTGTCCCCCACTTCGATGAACTGCACTCATTACTCCCACCCAAAGATGTACATGCCATTACTCTTTCTGAGACGTGGCTTAAACCCAGTATCTTAAGCTCTTCGGTAGAACTACACGGCTATAATCTGTTTCACAACGATAGGATAGGTAAAGGAGGAGATGGAGTAGGGATTTACGTCCGTAAAGACCTCGCTTGCAAAGTAATAGCTACTAGCGAAGCACAATACTCCCGAAGGCTGGAATATCTCTTCGTAGAAATAGTCGTAAACTCCAAAAAACTCCTACTAGGAATCGTATATCGTCCACCAAAAATAGGCCTTCTATCTGACATCGACGAAATCATTTCAAACCTCAGACACGATTACGAACACATAATCATATCAGGTGATTTTAATGCCAATTTCGATTCTAACTGCCCAGATACCGTCTTTCTTAATAACTCCTTTACATCACACAATCTAAACATACTACTGCTAAAACCGACGAATAACACTAAAAGCTCATCCACATGGATTGACCTATTTGTAACTGCCAATCCCGATAAAGTGTGCACCCATGGTCAATTGCCAGCCCCGGGAATCTCACCACAGGACTTAATTTTTCTAGTCTACTCCCTAAACTTCCCGAAATTTCAACAAAAACTCATCTCTCAACGTAATTTTAAAAACATTGATTACGAAAGCCTAACTGTTGAAGCGGCGCATCTTCCGTGGCACACCATAGAATACGAAGACGATATAGACTCAAAAATTAAATCCCTTAATGCTTTCCCCTTATATTTACTTGATAAGTATGCGCCCATTAAAACCATTCGTGTCTCTAAACCTCGCACCCCATGGCTAACGGCCGACTTAAAACTAATGATGGCTCGACGCGATTCAATTTTCCATCTCTTTAAATCAACTAAATGCCCAAATACATTCAACGCTTACAAAAACATTAGAAACAAATGTAAACAGAAGATTAGGAATGCCAAAATAAAATTTGCACATTCTATCTCCGGCCCAAATGAAACACCGTCTGCGTTATGGCACAATCTGCGACACCTAGGGATTGGTAAGCCCAAGGATTTCATCTTACCACCAAACATCTCTCTAGACTCCCTTAACAAGAAATTTTCGACTAATCCAACAGTCATTGACGCAGAACGAAAACGTAAAGTGATTCAAAACCTGGTTACGAAAGCTAACGATTCCAAGGGCTATCCATCATTCCAATTTAAAACAGTCTCACAAATTAGCATATTTTCAGCAATATGCAGAATCAAATCTAAAGCGCAGGGTGCTGACAATTCCTATCATCATAATTAACAAATTAATACATCTTATCTTGCCAGTATTAGCTAATATTTTTAACCACTCCCTACTCGGGGGAAAATTTCCATCACAATGGAAACGTGCACTAATACGTCCAATCCCTAAGAAATCTCTCTCCGATAATAATGATTATGGACCTATTAGCTTTCTACCCACCCTATCTAAAGCTTTAGAGAGACTTGCGCATGAACAAGCAACAGATTTCCTCAACACAAATCAGTTTCTCGACTCCTTTCAATCAGGCTTTCGGAAGTCACATAGCACCACCTCCGCACTAATTAAAATTACAGATGATGTACGCAGACACATGGATGGCAGAAAACTGACTGCACTAGTGTTATTCGATTTTAGCAAAGCTTTTGACACAGTAGACAAAGACATACTCTTAGCGAAACTCCGCTGTATGCGATTCCACGCACCAGCAATAAAATGGTTCTCCTCATACCTTAGCGACCGTTACCAACAAGTAATCTCAAATGAATCCTCATCTTCCTGGCTGAGAACCAACCAAGGTGTTCCGCAGAGTTCAATTCTAGGACCTCTCCTTTTCTCCATATTCATTAATGACTGCTCCCAAAGTCTAATTCACTGCAAACATCATTTGTATGCAGACGACCTCCAAATCTACTTAGACACCAAACCACATAATTTGTCTCTTGCATTAACGAATATAAATAGCGATCTCGATCACCTACAAGAGTGGAGTGATGACAACTTTCTCAGCATAAACCTATCGAAATCTCAAGCCATTTTAATCGGTTATCAAAGCTACTAGCCTCGATAAATCCCGAGGAATTAGCTCCACTTTCTCTGAATGGCAAAGTCTTACCCTACTGCAAATTCGCAAAAAAACTTGGTATTCTAATAAATGAAACACTCACCTGGAATAATCACATTATAAAAGTATGCAAGACGGTAAACTCTTCCTTGCACACTTTAAGGCCTCTCATAAACATGATTCCCTCTTCAATAAAAAGACAGCTTGTGACATCATTAATTCTTCCTCACTTTGACTATTGCGATACAGTCTACCAGGACTTATCAAAGAATCTCACCATTAAACTACAGCGCTCTCATAATGCCTGCGTCAGATTTATCTTTAATCTTAAAAAATCTGATCATGTTACAGAATATTTCCGTAGACTCTCATGGCTCAAATTTGAATCCCGAAGGAACCTTCACCTCCTTTCCCTATTGTATCAAATCCTTAAAAATAAAATCCCTCGTTATCTATCTACTGAGTTCATTACCATTAATACAGTTCATCAACGCAACACCAGAGGATGTGATAAACTTCTGACCTCACTACATAGAACAGAAACATACTGTCACTGCATGCAAACTCTGGAATGGCCTTCCATTGGGAATAAAAAACTCCTTATCTCTATACACATTCAAATGTCTATACTACAAATATCTCCTATCCCACCCCACACCTTGAACCTTTCCAGTTCATCAAAATCTTAGAATTTAAAAAAAAAAAATTAGTTGTACTTAGACAGGTGAAAATCTCACTGCCATATCAGCAGGTTATGTCACCTTAATTTAAATTATTATTTTTATATACAATACTGTTTGCATGCACCCCTTTCCCACTCCCTCCCCTTCCCCTCCTCACTCTCCCTTCACACTCTCCCTCCCTCTCTCTCTCCCTCCCTTTCACTCTCCATCTCTCACTCCATTCTTCCACCACTTCTGCTAAATATGTATGTTTTCATCTTTTGTTTTTTATATTTTCTTTAATTATTTAGGTCATTACACATAAAATTATTTTTTTGTTAATCTTATCTTGTTAAACTTGTATGTATTATTGTAATTCAACTATTGTTCTTTCATGTATCTAGGGTTTTCGCAGGTTTTTTTCCACCCCCCTTCCCTTCGTGGGTGTTTTCCTGCATGGTCTATTACTAGGATGGCCAAGTCTGGTCTTTCCTAGGTTTTTACCACAATTACTGTCTTTATATAGAAATTTTCCAAATTTGTAATCTGGTGTTTTGCTTGTGTTTTTCTTTTTTTTTATGGTTCTCATTCTATCATTATCATTTGTAACTGCTGACGAAGGGTTAAATGTAAGAAGGGACTTCACAGTCTCAATTTTGCCCTGAATAAAGTCGTTTGTCTGTCTGTCTCAGGACACCTGGGAGTGAGAGCCACGACGGATCGAATAGAGGGCCAATACAGGTGGCCGAACTTCACTAGTGACGTGAAGAGAATGGTGCAGGAGTGTGTCTCATGTAACCAGCGTAGCCCCTATAGGAGAACCAAGGCACCCCTACAGGAACTGCCAGCCACCGACAGACCTTTTCGTGGAGATGGTCCCAATCCCCGACCAAACTGCCGAGACCGTGGCCGCTGTCCTTGTGAGGAGATGGGTGTTAAGGTTCAGGGTGCCTGATCGCATCCTAACAGACCAAGGGAGCAATTTCACTTTGGAGCTCTTTACTAACGTGTGTAGGCTAATGAAAATTTCTAAATTACTAACGTCGGCATATCACCCAGAGGGGAATGGGAGGGTCAAGAAGGTCCATCAAACCATATCCCAAATCCTAAGCTATTATTAGGAAAAACAATGATTGGGAGGAGTGGCTACCCTATGCTGTGACAGCATACAACACGAGCCGCCACACTAGTACGAATACACGCCGTGATTTTCGGCTACTCTATGTGATCTCCATTCGAGTGTTTTGAAGGGAACATGGGAGGAATGGGTGAAGATTATGTGGCAAGACTGAGTGGGAAATTGAGATTTATGTGGGAAAAGTGCTGGAGAAACAGTAAGAGGGCACAAGTAAAGCAAGCGAGACAATACGACAAGGGAAGCAAGGAAATAAAATATAAAGTTGGGGATTACATGTACCTTAGCGATCCTTGTGTAAAAGTAGGCAAGGCGAAAAAATTTCATAGACCATGGAAGGGCAGAAGTTATTCCACCCTCCAATCTCCGTTACAATTAAAATTTAGGACGATAGTGGTTCACAAAAACCATGTGAAACACCATTGCAGCTCAGATGGTAGGCCCCTGAACTCATCCGCCATAAGCGAGGAGAGAAGGCGTGGTCGGCCTAGGAAAGAACCACGTGTGCAATATTCCCACGAGAGAACAGAAGGAGCGGCATACAGCCCGACGCTGGAAACTACCTCACTCAACTTGAGATGGGCGATGACAAGGGAAAACGTGGCGATGGAGTGTGACTTCTCGCCACTAGACACCTCGGCAGAGTCGGCGGGTGATTCTGCCCCAACCCTCGAAGGAGACGCGATCCAAGTGCCAGACGGGAGTGACCCAGCTGTGGATGAGACGAGACCGCTTGACATAGATAAGGAGGACCGGACACCCTGCATTCCAGAGAAGGACGAAGAAGGCTGTACCGAAAGAGGTACAGCCGCCACGCTGCTACACCTGGGAGACAATGAGGCTGGCCTCCCTCCCCTTCCTCAACGTTCCCCGTATGCCTTGCGTTCCTGACAACTTCCCCTTTTGAACACTGTTAAGCCTCCCTACCCTTACGATTTAAGACCTCGTGAGCCACGATAGAAGAAGAATTATGAAGACGACTGTGTGTTTGTGTGTTGTGATATGTTCCGTGATTTTTATGTCGGAGGCTCAGCCGCATGTGACGAGTTTAAATAATGGTGCTGTTTTTGAAAGACGGTTGAATGTGATGTTTCGGAGCAAGGTGGACAATTGTTATTAATTTTAATCTATTAAAATTAGGTTGGGAGTATAAAAAACTTAAGGACGCTTTTGATGGCGAGAACAAAATCTTCGATCAGCTTGCTGATTGAGGTCAAGGGGAAGGTTACGTGGTGGCGTTGAAACACATGCACACCGAATATGAAGGTGTGAAAGGAGAACTGGGGGTGTTAGCTGATTTACTAAAAGAGACACAAGAGAGGGTGGATCAACGCCAGAGGAAACCTGTTGAAAACAGTATTTGGAACCTTGGACTACGAAGACTTACAGGCCCTCCACCAAAGAATAGAACGCGTGGAGAGTGAAGGAATTAGACTAATGGCCGAAGCGTAAGGGTAGTAATACACGATGCAACCAATGGAGAAAACCCATCTAGCAGAGAATATAAGGCGGATGGATGATGCTCTATGGTTTTTAGGATATATTTGGGTTGTTATGTTGAATTTTGTATTGTAATGGACATTTATTTTGTGTTGTGGACTATTTGGTTTACATTATGGTATTGCAAATTATGTCTCAGCTACTTTGTTTTATGTTTTTTTAAAGAATATTTCTCTATGTTCAATTTTCTTTTTGTGGGAGGGGCAGTGTAAGTAGCAGAGTCATGTCTTCCCCTTCCTCCTCCCCTTCAACTCCCACCGACTCCTTCCAGCCTACTTCCTTGCTAGCTAGGTGCTGACTTTTGACTTCGCCTAGTATCCCCACCCCTTCTTCCTCCTGTTAGAACTGCCGTGTAGGCATTTCATTCCTTCATCTCCCTCCCTTCTTCCTATCTGAGGAATTCGCTGTGGAAGCGAGGGAAGGCAAGAGACAATGTACGAGGCAGTTGGAATAAAGATGTATAACTGTATGGTCGCAACTGTCTAGTTATTCCTGCTCCTCTACCCCGCGTTCCCTTGATGGATCCCAGCGAACCCTCTTTTTTCTGGTGATTGTCGCCCGGGCGACTGGGGGCGATTACAGTACTTTGATTAAATAATTATTATAAAAACTATAAATACTTTAAAATATTACAACATGAATGAATAAGAATATAATTAAAAGTGTGTGCAAGCTCAATAAGCAATATAAAATATAAATTATTTTATCAGAAAACCAACCTAGTGTTAGAAGCTCAATTCAAAATTATAATCTAAACATTAACAGCACCAGAAATTGTTAAAAACTATCTGAAAAAATCACCTGATAAGCAATGGCAATAGTTGTCAAGCATTCCTCTTCCATATTCCATTGAAGCCTTGCAGGGGCTGGTGGGATCAATTCTGGTTCACCAAGGCAATGCCCGTTGGCTTGATATCTATGTTCAATAATTCCATGAGAAGGAATCCAGGAAGGGAATCAGTTTAGGAAGGCAGAGGTTTGTATAATTATGGAAAGGAAATGAAAGTTAAGAATATATTTTGGAGGATTGAAAAATAGCAAAAAAGTGAAAAAGGCAAAATTAGATACAAATAATTAAATTTTAATTGATAGCTAGATATTTATTTTAGTATTTATGAACAATTAACTATATAGTGCTTTTAAAGGGATAAAACTCTCAAATGACGCATTCCTTTTTGAGTAAATGGCATGTACCTGAAAATGTAATGAAAGATATGCAGGAAAAACTTTAAAGTAACTAAATAAAATAAAATACGACACTGAGAGAATTCAATTCACAGTAAATTATCTCACTACATCTAAATGAAAATTCCAGGCTTAAAGAGGAAAACAAAAACTGAACTTTAGGTCAGGGAAGTACTTTTAGATGAATAAATCCAAATCATTATATCAATTAAATTACTAAAATTCTGATTTCGTGACTGACAAAGCCTTGCTTATCCATGTAGCAACATGAATAAAATGTGCCAATATAAATGTGCCTGCCTTTGATCATTTTGAAATGTTAATATCTTTAAAATAAATTGAGAAACCTCCTAATAACCATACAAATTTTTTTTAAAAAAGGAAAGCACTCACATAGGTTTAGAGGAATTTACTCCACGCCAGGGACCAAATGCTCACGCAATCTAACACACTCTGGGTTTAGGGGGAAATACTCCAATACCAGGGACCCTATTCTTCACACAAGCCAAAAACCACACACGAGTACTTCCTTTCTAAAAAAATGCCTAAATACTCATATCAGAATCCATGATTCCATCCTCAATAGGTCAATCAAAAAAGGCAACCATAGGGCTCAACATTTACTTTTTCATTAATATCAATTACAAAATAAAATTGTGGTATTATAACGGAAAGTGCTGAATTTCTACTGCAAAAATCTATATTATGAATTAAAAATGTGTATATCAAATAAGTTGGATAATTAATTCTCTGAATAAAACCACTTACTCCTCTCTACTTTCAAGAAAAAGTGATCAAGGAATTGTATTCTTGGAACAATTAAAAAACCCCGTCACCATTGCAAAAATTGTCTTGAAACTCTTTAAACTGGATATTATTACGTTAAAAATCTATGCAATGAATAACAATGAAAATTAATAGAAGGAAAAAATTTGCAATTGAATTTATATGCAAAATTATTTTAGATAGTTGAAATTGAATACTTTCTTGAAACCATTTGAAAAATCTACAATCTCTGTAATTACCAACATAAGACAAGATCCTTTATTTAACTAAAATGCTCCACCAAAAGATCAACCACAAATGATCCTGAACTCTTTCTTTTTAATTTCAACCAAGTTATTCTTATATTGATATATCTTCAATTTCTTTATAAGTTATAAATAAAAATAGAGAATATTGGGCAGTTGAATGCTAGCTATAAAATTTAGAATCAGCTCAGCAACATCACAGGCTGCGGCTGCTAACAACAGTTATCCTTACATTTCTGACACATCAGAAATAACAATAAATTTTAATTATTAATCAAGGAATATTTATTAAAACAAAAGTTAGGTTG
Source organism: Uropetala carovei (assembly GCA_036926305.1). NCBI lineage: Eukaryota > Metazoa > Arthropoda > Insecta > Odonata > Petaluridae > Uropetala > Uropetala carovei. Next base: position 2,028,391 of record JAXCHB010000280.1, read on the forward strand.
GTGAAGCACTGCCAGTATTTTGAATTTAGAAAAACAGCACATAGTACAGGAAAGTAAGGAAAAATAGCGGAAAAAATTTGAACAAAGCTGATTTTTGGCAGAGATGCTCAGACTGGCATCAAGTTCAACATACCAAAAGTCCTCAATGATCCGGTGTGAGCTTCGGCCGCCATATTGGAAAAATGGCGCCCGAAATCAGTTTTTCGTGAATATCTCGCGAACTGTGACACCTACGTGAAAATTTTGAAATACAAAGTTGTAGCGAATTAAATTTCCTACAAGAAAGGTCCTATCACTTTTTGTCGTCAGAGTAACCATTCTCAGTCAAAATAGCGAAAATGAAACCGATGATGACCCAGTAAATGAACCATATGTATTCGATGATGATAGAATGGAGCGTAGTGACGTATTTCCTTCTACATCTATTGAGGATGAACCAACGACCAGTAGAGCTGTTAAAAGACTGAGATTGGAATAAGCTGAACGATATTTTGTGGACTAGACCTACTGAGGATACCACATTAAAAAACGCGCCATATACTTTACCTCCAGGGTGTTGCGGAAATAAGTATAAAAAGATGTAAATGTGAACATCAGAGGTATATCGTTCAGCGCTTCTTTCTCCAAGAATGAATTTTTTTAGGGGGGGGTCATGCTCCCCCCTCCCCTGGTTTGACAGTGACCATTTCCCCTAACCACCCCCCTCCACCACCAAAGCACATATATAAAAAACAGCGATGCGGAGACGTTACCAACACATACTCATACGGATTTCGCCACTTTTCTCGCCGTTTTCATTTAGTTCACTTTGTTTTTCGCTATTTTGACTGAGAATGGTTACTCTGACGACAAAAAGTGATAGGACCTTTCTTGTAGGAAATTTAATTCGCTACAACTTTGTATTTCAAAATTTTCACGTAGGTGTCACAGTTCGCGAGATATTCACGAAAAACTGATTTCGGGCGCCATTTTTCCAATATGGCGGCCGAAGCTCACACCGGATCATTGAGGGCTTTTAGTATGTTGAACTAGATGCCAGTCTGAGCATCTCTGCCAAAAATCAGCTTTGTTCGAATTTTTTCCGCTATTTGGTAAAAAATCGTCTAATTTTCCTGGACTAACAACATAAAAAGTAACCTCTCAACAAAAAATTGGCAAAGCACATTTAAATAACATTTACTGTGATTAATGGTACAATTAAAAATTTTTCTCAGGCTAAAATCAAAATACCGTATATACCCGAATATAAGACAACTCTGATTATAAGACGACCCCCCATTTTGAACTCCTAATAAAAGGAAAAAATTTATTATGCACACAATGACAGAGGTTTATTATACCATTGACTAATAAACATTGAACCAATTGAAATAAGCAATTTTGTAGTGTTAGTTGGCATATACAGTTGCTTTCCTTCAAGTGTCTATCAACGACTGATTTTAACTTCTTACAGGACCTACTATAAAGGCGACGTCAATGCAAGCGTTTATTTAGATTATCAATGAAGAGAAGATATCAATAACGCTTTTCTTTCATCTATTTGAAGGTTTAATTGGCCTTAAATGAATCGGAGGCAACAATGAGAGTCTCCTTGGCAACGCCCGGAATGAGTACGAAAAATCCGCAAAATTCGAAAAAGAATGCGTATTTCTGAAAAATTCGACCGTGTAACGTGTAAACATCGCAAGAATAAGATAGTATAGAGCCTTAGCCGTCGAATAAAGCGAAAAAGAAGAAAATCGGTCAATATTTATGTATTTTAACGAATGAAGGGAAAAAACCTTGCTCTGAAAAATCGAAAATCCCGTGTAAACTTATGGGAAAATGTCTCCTGGATTCGAACCCGGGACACTTTAGCTAACGAAAATATTTTTCCAGGGACCTCATAGCCAGTAGAAACAAAACGCCGTTTACCGCATATCTACTACGACGAACGGTTCTCGAGAAATACGCCGATATAATTACACGAGACTTCATACTCACGGACGCACGCAGCTTCACTATGCGCATAATATATAGGATAAAATTCAAAAGAGTATTTGTATTCGAATACATTTGAATCGATTCATTTTCTGCTACTACTTTTAATAATGGATTGTTTTGATTGATTTAAAGAATCGAATATTTCGATTATACTCTGCATTCGGTTCCTCTGTCAGTCAAACTATTACACACCGCGCGATTATAAGACGACTAGCGATTTTTCGGTCATAAAAATTGGAACAAAACCTCGTCTTATATTCAGGTATATACGGTAAATACTAGGGAGTAATTTGGAATGCATCAACAAATTTAAGCAAAAGCAGTTCTGTATTTAACTACACACAAACATCTGCTTGCATATCTCTCAATTTTCACTGAAGCAACACATTTTACTAAAATTCGAAGCAACATATTTTACTAAAATTCGAAAACAATGAAGCCATACAAAAAAGCAAGTAATTTATGTAATATTAATTTGAAGCCCTCAAATTAAGAGAGCCAATGAAAAGGTAAATTATTTCATGAATTTAATGTTAATATCAAAAATATTATATTGTTGTATGGCTCTAAAACACCTTGTTACTATATTTTGAGTCAATTTCACATAACTGATAGCATTTTGCAATGATAATTTATTTTTCTCATGAGCTAAAAAATCCATAAAAATTATTGAAGCTATGATGAGAATTCTAAGTAAATAATTCAAAGAAGTGATACAGTAGAACCTCATAAATCCGGCACTTTCTGAAAAGTTTTACCGGGGTTAGCTGACCATCTCAGGTGCACCTTGAAAGGACTGATATTCGATTGCAATTAAAACATACCCAAGAGATTTCTGATTGTTTTCACTCTTGTAAAGATGTCTTTAAAATTTATAAGTTGAATAGTTGCTGGACTGGAAATAGGGTGATGACTTGCCAAAAATTCTGCGAGTGTCGGATTTTTACATTATGTTCCGGAAATAATCTTCAAATCATCAATTTGTCCCAGATTTCTCATATCCGCTAGATTATATGTTACCGTCACTATTTGCATACTCATTAATCCTATGCAATATAAATGCAAATGTTAAAGTAAAAATATGCGTAAAATCATTAATTTTGTGTGACATTCAATACATGTTCACATTTAGGTGGTATACAGTGGACTATTCTGTAACTTTTAGCACTTCGCAAATTGCAGATTTTCACTTTTTCGAGTAAGTTAGAGATCAGAGCAATTCTGCTACCTAAAATGGCAAACCCTGACAAATTCACATTGGTAAATTTGAAATTTAGTCACTTAAACAATATCAGACTCTTAGTAACCGACATCCAGTAACATTAAAAAGGGAATGAAAGTTGCAGGTGTGAACTGTAGGAATATTCTGGTCCTGGGGAAAGTTTTCACACCTGCTGTTGGGATACCAAAGTACATACATATGGCAAAAATGAAACAAAAGCATAACAACAGCAAAACTTAGGAATCTGCACAATGACAGCACTTATACTCATTAGTCTAATATTTGGACTTTTATCACTTACCTGCATCAAAAATATGCTACTGGCTCACCGGAGTTCGCCTAATTATGCAATAATCCAATTTGCATCTACAGGGTGCCCTGCGACGTGAGGTCGATACTTCACCTACGTTTAGGGGAAGTCATTACAAGTGGAAAATGAAGAGTAATCATTTTGCGTATTCTCAATAATAAACGAGTAATGGACATTTAAAGTTGTTGATGGAAATAAGAAGAAAAGCAAGTTTGCTGTTTTACAATGTTTATTCAAGCAATTACTCATTACAATAATTACTCAAAGTGGCCACCATCTTCTCTTAGGCAGGTTCTGGCTCTCTTTAAAGGGATCTTGTTGCTGTGCGAAGCATAACGCCATCATTTTGATCTGTGCTGCAGCATCGTTGATGCGGTCTGACAGTTCTTCTACAGTTTGCACTTTCATTTGATAAACAAGGCTTTTCAAAGGACTCCATAAGTAATAATCTAAAGGGATCAAATCTGGCAACCTTGTGGGCCAAGCTTGTGGCCCTCCACGGCCTATCCAACGACCTTCAAACTGTTGGTTTAAGAATAGTCTTGTAAAGTGTGCTGGTGCACAGTCAGGCTGAAACCACATACCTTGTCTAACCTCAAGTGGCACATCTTCCAGAAGTTCTGGTAGGCCATATAGGTTTAGTTATCTCTCTGCAGTAAAAGGATGTTCCAAAACGAACGGTCCAATAAGTCTATTGTCAATAATCCCGCACCAAATGTTTATAGAAAATCTGTGTTGAAAATGAGTATTGTTTGTTTCATTTGGATTCTCCAAGGCCCATGAATGGGAATTTCTACAGTTTGTTATTCCGTCCCTAGTGAACATCACCTTATCGCTAAACAAAATTCGTGGAATCAGCTGGTCATTTTGAACGACCCAGTTGCAGGATTCCATACATGCAGGATAATCTTCAGGATGAAGAGCTTGCACATACTGATGGTAAAATGGATAATAACCGTGATGATTAAGAGTTCTCCATACACTCATTCCTGGCAGGTGGGTCCGTTCAGATATTCTACGAACACTGGTGGTTGGACTATTGTTCACCATCTCAAGTATGACCTCTTTCTCATTCACTGTTTGCTGTATGGGATGCTCTTTGGCTTCGGAAATGCACCTTTTTCTCGTGAATACCTGTGCACGCATGAAAACACTCGCTCATCAGATGTTTGCCGATTTGGGAATCGCCTCTCGCATTTTCAGACAGCTGCTGCCACATTCCCATCGCAGAATCCATAAACTAAATGAATGTCGGCATACTCTTCATTAGTGTACGTGGACATTGGTTGCTTTTCTTCTTTTAGCTACTATCGCATGACCATGTGTCGACCTGTGTGCTCAGAAGTGTTGCCAATGGTTGCTTTTCTTCTTATTTCCATCAACAACTTCAAATGTCCATTACTCTATTATTGAGAATACGCAAAATGATTACTCTTCATTTTCCACTTGTAATGACTTCCCCTAAACGTAGGTGAAGTATCGACCTCGCATCGCGGGACACCTAGTATATATGTACTTCGGCAATATGCATCACTTTTAAAAAATTGGAATTTTCAAAAATCTGGCATGTGTTATGTCAAAAGGATGACGGATTTATGAGGTTCTACTGTATTTAGAAAAAATCAACAAAAAATCTCGTCTTCAAGATGCATCATTGTCAAAAGAGGAAAGCAAGGGAGGGTGGTCCCCCCTGGAATGTATGGAGAAAATATTTTAAAATATGCGATTCATAATATTATGAAATAAAAATAAAATAAATGTTTATGTAGAACGTGCAGGGCCTGATGCAGTTACAGCACTGAACATACCTCAAGCTGTCTCTTGGTTCCCTCACCCCTTAGAAAAGTTTCGGTAGACACCCATGTCAAGCATATGCAATTCTTTTGTTTTCATATGGATATTATAAGCAGTAACTACATGAATCTTTCCCAACAAAATATAAAGGTGCATACTCAAACTCTGAAAGTGACAGAACTTTTGTGGATTTTTTTCTAATTTCTCTTGAAATAGAAAGATCAAATCCTGTAACCCTTTAACTCTTGTTATTGTTCAACGCTGACTGAATTAATTCATTTTTAATTATGAGGATGTTGTAATCAATGTTCATTGACATGGTGTACTTTAATCATCACCGGATTTTAATATTTAGCTAAATTTGAGGAGCCAGAGATATTCATAAGACAGATAGAGATCATTGTGAGCCTAAATATATTTCTAAGTAACTTCAAGATTATTTTACAGTTATTTACCAGGACAAAAACAACAGCCTACAGCAAAAACATATTAAGAAAATCCATAGTACTGAGGTGAACATGCACATGCAATTATACAACACTGCTACCACAGTAATAAATAATGCTATTAAAATAATCAAAATTTATAAAAAGCAATTTCTACCATGGTACAGAGAAAATTTTAATCAATAAAAACTGAAACAGTACCATCACTATAGTGAAATTTAATATGGCTTAGTATGTTTTATGGCTATCACGTACTTTTAATATTATTCAACAGAGATATATAGCAATTATCTTTAATTCAGAGATTATTTTCAACTACATTTTTGAACAACAAACATTTAGGCAAGTTACATATAAAATAAAAATAAAAAATCAGTTTGGAAATGAAATTACCAATGGTTATAATTATTAAAATCAGTGAAAATTATCTAAATTAGATAAAAGATTTTTCTAGCAATGTTAGTAAAATAGCCAAAGGAATTAGCAAAAACTGAGTTCTATAAAAGCCAAGTGGGATATACATTTTTACAGAAAAAACTCATCCCAATCATAAACTTATAAATAAATATAACTTTACAATCTTTACCCATTGTCCATATCCTCTCCTAGACAAAACTCCCACATATGGCCCAGAACAGGGGCATCAGCCCTAGCAGAGTTGAAGAAGTAGAGAAGGAGGGGAAAAGATACACAATGAGAAAAGAAAACACTTTAGAGAGCCTAATTAAATAAACATAAAACAAGCTGTAAATGAGAAAAAAGAATGAATGGTACCAATCACCACAGGTACAAACTATGGCTGAAAAAAGTGAAATTGAGAAATTATACTGGAAATAAAGTTAAATTCAATAATTAAAAAATGAAATTATTAATTTATTATTGAATAAGAAAAGAAATTTTAATGGGTTTGGCTCAGGGTTGGTTAGTGGTAGTTACACATGACAAGAAGGCATATTTGGGTTCTATTCTACTAAGGAAAGGAAGGGATACTATGTGGTTGGTTTTGCAAAAGAAATCTAGAATGCAACAGATACTGCCACCACCAAAAGACTGTAAAATAAAACAGTAATGAAACTTTCACCACAGAAAAAAAAGTTGGCACAAAACAACACCGTCTCCCACTTTAAAATAATAAAACATCAACAAAAATTAAGCCAATATAATTTTGTATCGCTGATGTGATACGATACCTTAAAAAAACCAAACTGAAATATCAGGTATTTTATTCGCCCTCCCATGACATAAAGTGAGCCTTCAACAGAAAGAAATAAAGAAATTGCAATTAACATAGAAACATGGCTATAAGAAAGGCACCATTCCAAAAAAAAGCTAAGTTAAGCAATAAAACATCAAGGATTCATGTAATTTGCTTGTCCTGGGAAAAATGCTTAGACCTTAACCAAAGCAAGAACATCAGCAATGCAATAACTACAAAAGGGCAACTAAACAAGTTATTGCCAACCGGCCGCAACTGCGCGGTCCGATAGGCTCTCTGCAGGTCCATCATCCACCTCTCAGCCTCTCTCAAGCGCCTACCCATTCTCAGATGCTTCCTCCGACACTATGTATTCCCACAGGTGTGACATAACTGCAGCATCGGCCCTGAAATGTGCAGGTTTCAAGGATGGGAATGGTTGAGGAAGGAAGGGGATGAGAAAGGCATAAATAAGAAGGTACTAAATAAACTGATAAAACATTGCATGATTACCAGGCTCAACTCATCTTCTTTCCATGCACAAAAGTTTTCAAATTCATTTATCATACCTAAATCATTCCAATTGTTAAACAAGAGAAACAAGAGAATAGCGAAATATTCATGTCAACATTAAATATTCAGGATATTTAATATTAAAAATGAGTGTTAAAAAATAAGTAAATGATTACCAAATTTTCTGGCAGATAAGATAGTTTTTCTGAAAAAAGGTTGACAGGAATTGACCTGCATGCTTATTGGCTGAAGTTAGCCAGGTGGCACAGCCGTACATTCTGTATAAGAACAGACTATGTCTAATGAGTGTTGTTGCTAGCAAGAGAAATGTTTGACTTTCCCATCTGTAGATTGCACAATGCAAATTTATTTTCTTTACACAAATGATTTAAATAGATTTTTGAAGAGCACATACAAATAATACAATATGCCAAAGAAGCTGACATGTTGCAATAATTATTCAATAGGAAGAAAATGGAATCAAGACCTCATCCAATATAAAAAATGTTTTGCAAAACTAACAAGGGGAAGGCACTACTGACCCCCAACCGATTTGGCCGAAACTTCGTAGAGATAATGTCCATGACGTCCGATTAACGAAAATATATACATATCAGGGCCAATACTCAGCCGTTTTTATTTTATTAGTAAAAATAAGTTCATATTTTCCGAGCCATTACATAAGTACCATACACGGTAACGTAATTCGTAAGAAGTGGCGCTTGCATAGTGGGTGGCGTGCTTGGCTGTTCGAGTCCATGTTCGGAAAATTTTTTTCATTTTTCCCTAATATTCATTTTCCTCAATTTAAATGCTTATTTCTTAATAACGCTAAAATAGTATATTTTTATTTTTTAATAGTTAATATTTTTAATATATTGATGTGCAGTTTTGAAGAATTATTTGTAGCGGACATAGCGGTTGGTTATCCTCGTCTATAAATTTATCATTGTAAAGCGATTTATTAGTTTCTCCTCCCCATGAATATACAATGAAAAGAAACTTATTGTCTTGCACGTATTGTTTCACAGTCATGGCATTGTCGATAAATACATTGTAAGCATTTAGAAAAGGATCGGAGAGGAGCGATTTCAAGTGCTACAATATCAGTATTGCTTCTTTCATCAGAGCATTGTAAGTTATCTAGCGTGTTTCGAAGTGTATTTTTAACATACTGCTGTTTTTTGCTGTTTCAAAAATGGAATATACTGCTTCAACATCTTCAGCGGGGAATCCTGTAACGAGCAAAAATGTTACATCTTTTACATCTCCTCCTTTGGACGACGAAACGGCAAAAGACGTGTTGAACACCGCCATGCATTACTGCATGAAGCTCCTCCGAAAAAATGGACTGATATCGGATAAAGAAGTACCCGAAAGTGAATGTGGCCGTAGTGTTGTAATGGCGGTTGCAAAATGCAACTTACCTACTGCAAAATCAACGCGAGATCACAAGTAGGAAGGACATGGTGAAAATTCATGCGTTGGTTCATAACCAGCTGTCGGCCCCAAGGTATGTGAACATGCTTCAATATGCATGGTTTGCTTCAAAATTGACTGACGAAAGACGCATCTTTTTCAATGTTAATCAAGTATCTTTCCCGGAATCCCTGCAAACATTGACATGCGACTGCGGGGAACAAGCATTCGTGAAATGTTCGTGGTGCTTTAATCTGTATTGTTTCCATTGTTTTTATGATCAGTACCACCCTAGAACCTGTGAAAGTGCTGTCGGACTACCTACTTAAAAACCAACCGTAAAGATAAACTTTCATATCGATACCTGATAATTAAATGAATTAAAAACAGAATTGCTGACCGTCGATATAGGGGAAACACTAATGAGGAGGAGGGTTCAGCAAAAAATAAAAAGAAAGTGAATGCATTAAATATGTAATTAATGTTATCGCAAACCGGACGAGTTTTATTTGTCATTGCCCATAGAGATATTATCTTTGTGATTAGGAATTTTATTTAGAAATAAATGGGTATTTAAACTTAAAGCAATATTAGAAAATTAGGTAATAAATACTTTAAATGATGAAAGTGAAAATGTGGAAAAAAATCAAAAAAAGTTTCGGAACAGGGATTCGAACAACAGATCTTGACATTTTCAGCCGAGCGCGCTACCCATTATGCAAGCGCCACTTCTTACGAATTACGTTACTATGTGTGGTACTTATGTAATGGCTCGGAAAATATGAAATTATTTTTACTAATAAAATAAAAATGGCTGAGTATTGGCCCTGATATGTATATATTTTCGTTAATCGGACGTCATGGACATTATCTCTACGAAGTTTCGGCCAAATCGGTTGGGGGTCAGTAGTGCCTTCCCCTTGTAAGGTATTTCAGTAACAAAATAATCACCATTGTGGCAAAGGAAGAAGATGGTCAATTTGCAAATGAGTCGTACCAGTAGTTTTATAAAGCAATTTTAGCATTGGCTTAGGAGTTAAATGCCTTACATAAATAATTTAGCTCTTGAATCTCAAATATAAACATATCACACTAGGTACATGGCCTCCATTGCCTGCTTAGTGATTCTCTATACAGGTAGTCCCTGATTAACATGAGTACACTTAGCACAAAATTCGCTTTAGAACAAGGGGCCGAGTGAATAAAAATTAAGCAAATGCTTTTGCTTAAGATTTCTAGCATTTTTTAAGCAAAAGCTTGACTTGAGGTGAATATAAATAAAACAAATTTAAAAAAATTTTTAGGGAATACACTTTTATGTGAATTAAAATGCACTCAAAAGCAAAAAATAATTTTTTTCTAGATAAATACTGTTATTGAAAAATTTGTGTGCTTCATAAAAGTGGATGGCTTATTGTGGGAAATGATACTGGTATAATAGAAGAAATTAGTTGGCTTTTTTTATCAACCAACTAATTTCTTCTCTTATACCAGTATCATTTCCCACAATAAGCCATCCACTTTTATGAAGCATACAAATTTTTCAATAACAATATTTATCTAGAAAAAAATTATTTTTTGCTTTTGAGTGCATAAAAGTGTATTCCCGAAATTTTTTTAAATTTGTTTTATTTTATACTTTTTAGTCTTTTTATTAAAATTATCTAATATTATTATTAAATATCCTTTAATAAAATATAGCCAAAATTCGATTTGTTTTGAAAATTTTCCATTTAGAAAGAAGTGAGTTGGCAACCCTAAATGTTGGTGACAAACAAGTTCCCCTAAATCAGCGTCTCCCAAACTTATTTGACCACGGAACACTTTTTAAATTATAATGTATTGATGGAACACCAACAGGAACTCATTAGCTATAACGTGCGCTTGGATTAAAGTAGACAACAAAAAATGGTCTCTCAGACGAATTAATTGCTGCAAGAAATGATCAAAATTTGATTCATATGCGATTTTTTTACTTTATAACAGAACAAAAAACAATAATAACAAATTAGAGAAATTCAACCATGTTTATTTTATTAAGAAGAAAAAGAACAAAACATATCAAGATAAACTAAAACATCTTTCATTTTACATTTTTGTTATAAAATATGACACAAAAAACAACATTTTTTAACCCTTAATTAGGCGCATAGCGTTTCATAACTTAAGTGGGCATGTTGTTTATTGTAGTAACAATTATTTTAGATGAGAAGTCTAATACCTTATATAGCAATGTGCATCCATCAGATTTTGCATATTGTTAATGGCATTTAATTATTTCTAATGTTTACGTTAGTTGCTTTTTTCGGGTGTCGCTGGCGCGCATTAATGCAGAATCATCTGTATAAATTTATAGCGAGTTAAATTAATTTATTCTCCACTAAGGTCTTCTATGAACTTTGTTTAAATATTATATAATTGTTATATGTGTTTAGTATGTTATTTAATGCATGAATTTTTTCCTGTAATATGCAGCTCTTTTTCCTCCCAAAGAATCGTTACCTTGCATATGATTGCACTAAACTCGAGTGCATTATTAGTTTTTTGCAATAAAATTTGAATAATCTTTGCAAATAAATGTACAATAACTTATAAACATTTACTTGGATACATGAATTTGTTTCTCTCTTACTCATGTATGATCTCCACCTTCTCAACTTTTTTAGAATAAAAATACGGTTATAGTACTCAATGTGTTACTGAACTAGAGGGTCAAAACCACTTTGGATGCATAAACAACACGTACATTTATTAAACCTCTTGAAATTTAACAACACAATCACTGCATAGTTTTCATGTGATTTAAGCACATCATATTGGTACAGAAATTGCAATGCTGATTCTTTTTTATGTCCACATTTCTCGGGCAAATTGTGCACCTAGTTCAAACTTTGGGGTCAAAACGAATGCATTTTTCCAATGGTGGCGATCCTGTTAATTTAGCGGCTTTTTCGCGGAGTGATCTTGTAGCATATGTAGTTAGATGCTGCCCTTTTGCGAAAAGACAAAACTCACAGGTACTCATTTGGAGTCGTGTCGGCGTGAGATGTAGAAGACACACTAAGTAGCTTGAAACACACAGGCAGGTGGTGGAATCAAAATTTCTCCCATAATAAAACAGATGGTCCTAAGGATTAGTGCAAGAAATTGACAATAGCATTGACGAGGAAAACGAAGAAACCAGTGGATAGGAGCTCGGGACATGTGCACACTCACGCGGGGGTCCTTCCTCCCTTCCGTGGTCTTCTGGGAAAGGTCTGTGCAGGCCAAGGGTTTTCCCCCTGCTGATAAAGAATTGCTTGTTTTCCTAAACCAGAATGCAGAAGGGTATTTTCAGAGGTCTCACGTCAAGTGAAGAGATAAAATCTAAAATATGGAATAACAGCGATGCTGCCAGTGTTCCACTACTCTTGTTTTTCTTGGAAGGCATTATATTCCCTGATAAAGGCTTTCACATGGCCCTGGTGAAAAGGAAACGGTTCATTTTATAAAAAAAATACAGACAGGTATTTTTCTCTGAGAGATTAAGAGAAATATATATAAGTTCAAAATAGTCGTGCAAGTAGGCACGTGGGGTCTTAAAAGACCCCAACGTTAAAAAATGAATTTTTACGATAAGGCTATACAACATATTGCCAATATTTTTACATGAACAAAAGGACATAATTATTCTAGGAAGGTACTGAAAAAATCAACCTCATATATGTAATTTCAAGAGAAATACAGCATTTTTAAAAGGCATGGGGTCTTTAAAGACCCCACGCGCCTACTTAAGGCTTAATGAGAACAGTGTTTTAGTGTCTTTTTATCACACATCCGCTTAATATTAGGAACGATGTTGCTGAGTCAGATCCTCATATCAGGTGCAGCATCTATTCCTATATTTTGTTTTCACTGCAGCGTAATATGAAAATCCCGTTTCGCATAGGTACGATGTAGCAAAGGGAAGAAGAACACGAACTGCACGTTTTGCAACATTCGGGTACTCTTGAATTAGGCTGCTCCAAAAATCATTTAGCAAAAGTTCGTTAAAGTTTTGTTTCAGTTCAGAGTCAGACGTCATATCAATCAGACTCCTAATCCTGCGCTACTAATACGACTGGTTTGACTGTAATTGTAAATGGATTTCGAACCCAAGTAATATCGTCGTATTTTAGAGAAAAATATTTTAACAGTGTAGTGCAAGTCCCTTAGGTGCTGTGCAATGGCATTGCAAATATCTTTATCGACTGTAGAATTAACTTCAATCAAAAAGTCACTGAGTGTACGAAAACAATCTAAGTTGTTTTATTCTACGGACAAGGCCCAAAATTCCAGTTTCCTTAACAATGACGAAATTTTATAAAATGCTGTAAAAGTGGTCACATTTTTTCCTTGCATCTACAGATTCCCCTCATTTAATTTCATAAAAATATCTGCAAGGTACGCAAGCCTCAGCAGCCAAGAGGAATTTGTCAAACAATCAGACAGTCGAACCATGGCATCCATGAAAACCAATAGTTCACAACGTAGCTCAAAAAGTCTTACAAGAAATTTACCTCGCGAAAGCCACCTCACCTCTGTATGTAGAAGAAGCGCTATGTGCTGAGCACCCATTTCTTCGCACAACATTTTAAATAGTCTGGATTGAAGTGGTCGAGCTTTAATATAATTGATGATTTGTACTGACTGGTCTAGCACATTTTTCAGAGACGTAGGCATTTTTTAACTGCTAGTGCATGTCGTTGTAACACGCAATGACTACTGGTGCTTTCTGGTTCTGCACTTTTGATCCGCGTTACAGCTCCTGCTATTTTTCCGACTATTGCCTTGGCACCATCGCTACAGACATGGACACATTTTCCCCATTGAATTGCATGTTTTTGCATAAAGTTGTTGATGCAGTTGAATATTTCTTCACCAGTAGCGTTACTTTGCAAAGATTCACATAAGAGCAGGCCCTCTTCAATACTTGTCAAACCTATAACGGACAAACATAAGCAACACAGTAAGCTCTGATACAACAGTTGATTCATCTAGTTGCAATGAATATCCATCGCAAATTTTCAGTAGGCAAACTAGCTCTTCTTCGATGTCAGCAGCAAGATCCTTAATTAGACATACAACAATATTGCTTGAGAGCTGTATTGCGTCTACTTTTTTACTATATTGCTCATCAAACATGCACATTACTATATCTTTCGCACAAGGCTTGATAAGCGATTCTCCAATCGTGTAAGCTTCTCCGGCGAGCACTATGCGATAACTTACTTTGTATGATGCCTCTGTTGCATTTTCATTGTCTGACTTGGCAATTTTATACATCGAGAGTTTACTATTTTAAAGCGAATCAAGATGTCGCCTGTAAAAACTTACATCTTTGTCTTTATATGCAGCATAGTTAGTTTCTAAATGCCTTCGAAGCTCAGTAGGGGCTAAAGAGCTGTTAGATAATATTTTGTTGCACAACACGCACTGAGCATCAGGGGCATCTTTATTCCCAATGGAAGTAAATCCAAAAGACAAATAACTTTCATCATACTTTCTTTTTGGTTTCTTACTACCTGATACTAATTTGTTGGAATTGGACATTAATTGTTCCATCTTGGACAGCCCACCTCCCGATTTTTTAGAAACCAAAGGCTGCAATTGTTCATCTTCATTTTGAAATATTCCTAGTTTTTGCTTGTTTCATTCAAACACAGTTTGAGTACCACAAGACTCTGCTTTTTGTTTAAAACTTCCTTCTTTCAGCCACAGATCCATGGGGAACGAGTTTATGTAGTATAAATGTTTAATATACAATAAACATTGAATAATATCACAAATATATGTTGAAATTATAAGACAAGATACGTAGCATAGACCAGCGATCATCGAATAGACCAGTGGCGCCCCAACCTTTTCTATGTGGCGGGCCACATCGGTGGCTGTGAATCCTTCGGCAGGCCACATTGCAAGTTGCCAATTATTCGGCAGGCCAAGTTAGAGTTTAAATTGGATGTTACCTATATATTCTAAGGTGCCATTTTAGTGAAAATCACGTCTAAATGGGATTTTTACTGTAAAAACTCCAATGTTAAAAAAATTATTATCAAAAATGTCATAAAATGCATGAATTGTGTGCTTAATTTTTCGGATTGCTTTTCCATCATGGCTTCGCGGGCCGCATAAAAACCCTTCGCGGGTCACATCTGGCCCGTGGGCTGTAGGTTGGGCACCACTGGAATAGATGACATACATAAACGCGACGGTTAGTTGGTAAATAGTGCCTATGCATCAATGCGCAGATCGAACGTCATGCATCAGATTATCTCTCATGTGACTTCCTGGCATTCTCGGGTATGGCACACCATTTCTTAAAGGCAGACTATCGCATTATAATAAGAACAACTATATAAATGTGTTTAGTATTTTTCTTACATATATATATTTTTAAAATAAATTTTAGAAGGAAAAGTATTGCTAGCATCGATTTTTTTTCGTGGAACACTACTAACATCTTGCGGAACACTAGTGTTCCGCGGAACACAGTTTGGGAAACACTGCCCTAAATGTTGATGACAAACAAGATCCAAGTGAAAATCAATAAAAGTGTACAAAAATAGCATTTGCTTTTGCTTAAAAGAAAAAGCATTTGCTTATTTTCAGGATTCTTATGTAGCATTTGCTTAAAAATGTGTGAATAAAACCGACCTTTTGCTAAATCTTTTAAGCATATGCTTACAATTTCTTAAGTGAGGTGAGGGGCTCATTTAAAAATTTTCAAGTTCTTTTCTTTGTATGAACTGGTGATATTTTATCAATATTGTTAATATGGCCGAGTTTATGATTACATGGAAAGTGAAAAAATACAAAAAAAGACGAATGTCAACAACTAACAATTATAAAAATTTATATCAGTTCACAGAGGAAAATGTCGAGTATATTTCAAATCTGTTTCTGAGACAAAATCAAGAGAGACGTGGAGGAGCACTTTCCTCAAAGCAGAAGATGGAAGTATTTTAAGATATATCAGTGATACCAGATTTCAAATTGGAGTTGGGGAAGATCATCACATACATCGTACTACTGTGTGTAAGACGGTACAATTTGTTGCCTCAAAAATAAGTGAAAAAGCAAATGACTGGATAAAGTTTCCAAAGACAACCGAAGAAATTGAGGAATCTAAATGTAAATGGGGTCTGAAGTTTCAATTTCCCTCTGTAATTGGTGCGATAGATTGTATGTGCAAATATCAAAGCCGACTCGTTTTGGAGATATATGAATAGGAAAGGCTTTCCTTCTATAAATGTTCAGGCTACATGTGATTCTGAGTACGTTTTCACCAGTGTTGATATTCGTTGGCCTGGTTCTGTGCATGACAGCCATATACTTAAACGTTCCAATTTATACGATTTTGTCTAAATCAAAAAGTGCATCCATTATTCTTGGAGATAGCGGTTATGGTATTTTGCCTTGGTTAATGGTTCCATTTAAAAATCCAATGACTCCACAAGAAAAACATTATAATAGAATCCATGCTCATGAAAGAGTTGTAACTGAAGCTGCTTTTGGACAATTAAAACGTCGATTTCCAATGATTGGTTATAAAGTTCAAGTTTCTTTAGAAAAAATACCAAACCTCATATTATGTTGTTTCATATTGCATAATGTGGCCAAAAATTTAAATGATGGTGATGATTTTACACAGGAATTACTAGAAATAGAACATGCAAATGAAATGGAAGAAGAGATGGAAACTGAAGCAGAAATCAAGAGAAAGGAGCAAAGAATAAGAAATGAAATTGCAACTTTATTGTATGACAATGACGATGGTTAAATATTTATAATTGTTAAGTGAAAAATACACTTTTTGTTGAAATTGAATAATTAAAATAAATAGACTGTTTCATTACGTCCCACTGACGTGATTGCAGCATCTTCAGTCTTCCTTTTCTGCTAAGTATACCTCTGGTCACTTGTTTTTATGTAAACATTAGAAACGATTTAAGACTGGCCGAGTAATTTAGATAAGGAGCTTTTTTCTTTAAAAAAAAAGAAACATTTTTATGAAACATCATTTATTTATCTGTTCAGTATACCGTATATACCCGAATATAAGACGACTCTGATTATAAGACAACCACCCCATTTTTAACTCCTAATGAAAGGAAAAAATTTATTATGCACACAATGACAGAGGTTTATTATACCATTGAGTAATGAACATTGAACCAATTGAAATAAGCAATTTTGATTGGAATTTTCAATTGAATATTTTGGAACAAATATTTGGCACAAATGTTATTAACTAGTCCTCTAAATTTTTATGACATCCTTCCTTAGGCCCACGAAATACTTTCCGATTTGAACTTGCGCACTTTAGCATTTCCTGCGATTTTTTCCACCGCCGCACATATGCCTCGGTGAAACCAAATCTTCTTGCTGCTGCACAGCTGTTAGTTTCATCAGCATATTTCGCCACTAAAAGTTTAAAATTTGCATCATAACTATTACGCAATGATTTCAATATTTGTGAATGTGTAGAACCTTTCTCTCTCAACGTGATCACCCATATTTTTAACTGGATAGTTAACAATCACAAAGACTTTAATTCACATGGAATTTACTACAGTCATAGATGGTTCACTTTGTCTGCGGTCAACACACTATGATATCGTGACAGGATCAAATTACATATGTTGGTGCAAAATCTTTCGCCCATTCAACCCACTACTACTACAGGCAGTCCTCGACTTTCGTACATCACCTGACGAACAAACATTTCGAGCTATTGCATAGTGGCGGTGTCTGGCAGCCAAGCCAACACTTTTAATAAATTACCAAATGAAGCAAAATGCATAAATATAATAAAATTCAAGAGTATTTGTATTAGAATACATCTGAATCGATTCATTTTCTACTACTACTTTTAATAATCGATTGTTTCAAATGATTTTAAGAATCGAATACAGGCAGACCTCGCCTTTCGTGGGGGTTACGTTCCTGAAAACACCGCGAAAGACGAAATCGCGAAAGAGAAATAATTAAGGCAATGGGAAATACAGGGTTTGGTTCCCATCCCAGCAAAAATGGATCATTTGTCCTCTGTATTGGTGACCGCAGTAAAATAGAGAAAGAGATGGAAAAATTAACTTCAATGAAAGTGTGACTTAAACAAGTTAAAAGAAGACGAAAAAAGTATCAGAAAATAAATCATTTAAGTTCCGCAGTAGAATCAAGAAAAAAAAATGATCGGCGTTTGCCTAACTTGCAGGGGCTAATTCCCCAAATACGGTAGACCGCGTCTTTCTTGGGGTTACATTCTTGAAAACCTCTGTGAAACTCCGCCAATAATAAATGATGCATAAAACGCAAAGCTTAAGTGTTTGAACTATGTCAAACCTGAGCAAATAACCCAATGATCCTGAATCGGAAGGGTCAAGAGTTCAGTCTTTCCCCTCGGGACTTCCCTCTCATAATAAAGACAGATGGCTCCTGAACGGTGATGGCAGCTTATATTCTGAAACTTTTCACGTGCGAAGGGACACAAAAGTGTGGAAAGATTGCATCCTAAAAATATTTAAAAGTATATATAAGACACATACACGTGTCTTTTTATATATATATATATATATATATATATATATATATATATATATATATATATGTGTGTGTGTGTATGTGTATGTGTATGTGTATGTGTATGTGTATGTGTATGTGTATGTATATATATATATATGTATATGTATATGTATATGTGTATGTGTATGTGTATGTGTATATGTATATGTATATGTATATGTGTATATATATACACACACACACACGCACGCACGCACGCACGCACGCACGCACGCACGCACGCACGCACGCACGCACGCACGCACGCACGCACGCACGCACGCACGCACACACACACACACACACACACTTAAAAAAAATAGATACACATACCTATTGATTTTTTAAAATTATGTAAATATTTTTACATATCAGAATACCATAACAACATTTTTCAGGCCTGACTATGAGAGAAAATGTGAGGAAAACGCGATTCATTCCATATATAAAAAATTTCACGCAGCCTTTTCCATGATTTTTTCCACGAAAGAGCGAAACATAAGACCGCAAAAGACAAAACTGATCGCAAATGCGGAACCACGAAAGATCGAAACACGTGAAAGATAAAGCCGTGAAAGACGAGGTCTGCCTGTATTTCGATTATAGCTATTCAATTCTTCCCATCTCTACCTATCTCTGCCTTCTGCTCCTCTGTCAGTCAAACTATTACGCACCGCATGATTATAAGACGACTAGCGATTTCTCGGTCATAAAAACTGGAACAAAACCTCGTCTAATATTCAGTTATATACGGTACTTTTCTTTACAAGTTTATTATACCTAAACAAAAAGGCTAGCATTTTGAGTTAGAGGCAGGAAAATTTACGTAATCTATCTTTCTTCATTATTTTGTGAGATATAATACTCAAAGTATGATTGATAGAAAGACTGCACATTTACTACTCAGTTTTAAGCAAATGCTTAAAATTGACTAGCAAATGCTTATAAGAAAAGCAAACTTTTATTCACTCAAAATGAAGTAAACGCGTTTAGCATTTGCTTATGCTTTTAGCAAATGCTTTTGATTTTACTAAGTTCTTTAAGCATTTGCTTAATTTTTATTCACTCAGTCCAAGGTGCCAATTAAGGAAACTATTCACATAGCACGATAAATTTCCCTGGTTTATCATGACTTGCGACAAGATCCAGGTCCATTAAAAAAATTCCTAATTTTGAGGATAAAATGTGTCCAATACCAATATATTTTTATGAGCACAGTATATTCATAGACATAATACCAGTGCGGTCGTGTAGTGGTTGGCATGTCGGCTTCCTGTTACAAAGTTCCGGGGTTTGATCCCCGCAAATAGAGGTTTTTTCACAAAAATAAACTATCATCGGTGCCTAGCAGTACTGTCAGTATGGTATAGAGCCGAAAAAAAAATGATGTTGGCTGGTTCTATATCCAATAGAGCTGTACGCATGATCGGGACAATTTGAACGGCTACAGTACTGCGATATGGAAAGCATGCAATCATGACGAGCAAAATAATATTAAGGAATGATAGGTTGATAGCAATAAAGCTAAAAGCAGTCCCAGTGGACATGTTGATAATCCAGATATATATGCCAACGTCTGCTCATGAAAAAGAAGAAATCGAAGAGATATATGAACAAATTAATGACATTTACAAAAAGATGGAAGAGGAAAGGTAAACTGCATAACAATGGGAGATTGGAACAGCAGCATTGGAGAAGGACAAGAAGAAAATGTTGTCGGTCAATACGGACTTGGGAAAAGAAACTGAGGAGGAGAAAAACTGGCAGAATTCTGCATCAATTATGACCTAGTAGTGACTAATACATTGTTCAAAAACCATAAACAACGGCTGTACAGATGGAAAAGCCCAGGAGATCGAATGAGATGCCAAATAGATTACATCCTAGTAAAACAAAGATTCAGGAATAGCATAAAGAATGCAAAGACATTACCAGGAGCAGACATTGATTCAGATCACATCCTTCTAATAGTTGATGTAACTACAAAGCTTAAACAAATAAGGAAAATAAGACAGACAGACAAACAACTTTATTAGGGCGAAGAGAAAGATGGATGTGGGACCCAGAAGAAATGAAAGAAAAGAAAGATGCATTCAGCACGAAGTTGGAAGACCACCTTAGAAATATGGAAAACACACCGAAGACCGTGGATACAGAATGGGAGGAAGTGAAAGCCAGCATCAAAGATACCCTGAATAAAGAGATTGGGAAACAAGAGAAGAAAATCAGAAAACCATGGATCACTAAGGAAATGCTGGAGAAAATGGATGAGAGAAGAAAATGGAAAAATGTTAACAGTGAAGAAGGTAGGGCCAATTATAGACACATAAACAATGAGTTGAGAAGGGTATCAGATAAAGCTAGGGAAAATTGGATAAAAGAAAAATGTGAGGAAATACAACAGATGGAGAAGTTAGGATGATACGATATGATGTACATTATGGCACTGGAGTTAGAAGATAAGAAGCCTAATGGAATTCGAGGTAAAGGAATTATGAATACAGATGGAAAAATAGTCACAGAACCAAAGGATGTAGTACAGGTATGGGAACAATACATTAAGGAACTATACAGCAAGCAGGCAGGATCATCACAAATAGAACTAATGAAAAATAATATAAAATACTTGGAAAACTTCGAAATGTGGACATGGAGAAGAATGCTGAAGATAAAATGGACAGATAGGGTGAAAAATGAGGAAGTACTACGAAGAATAGGAGAGAAGTGAACGATTATACAGACTATCAGAAAGAGGAAGGCATTACCTGAGGAGAGAGTGCATGATTAAAGAAGTGCTAGAAGGAAAACTGGAAGGAAAAAGAGAAAGAGGTAGGAAAAGGTTTCAGCTGATAGACGACTTGAAAGCGAAAGAGAGCTATCAAGACATGAAGAATACTGCGGAAAATAGGAGTATATGGAGAACAAAGTTTAACCATGAATAATCATGGACCTGTCTATGGAAAGACTACCTATGACGATGATGATGAATACCAGTGCTTTTTTCTGCAGGAACACATCGGAATGTTGTTCTGTAAGTTGTTTTTATGCAAAATATAAAATAAAGAAACTTGTTAGAATAAAATTTATAAATTTTGAAAGCACTTCAAATTCAAAATATTTATTACTAGATAGACACGCATTTCACACAGGAAATGCAAACCACCATTTATGCAATGACATTTTTGTTCTAATATTTGTAATATCCACCTTTTTGTCTGCAAAAAACTATGCATTCTGGAAGCTTATTTTTTAGAAAAAAGCACTGCATAACATCAATAAAGAAGTCTCAAAACAGATACCAGTTACCATAATCACATAATTTGAGAGGTGTTACTGGCCATTTTTAAAGACTTTTATGGGCATAAAACATTTTCCAAGTTAACTAAAGAGGCAGATTGTAACAATAAGCCATCAGTAAAGGATTTCTAGAGTGGATTTGACATTAATCAAGATATTGATATCATTGGTGAGGCTTGGACGGAGATACCATCTTCATGCATCAAGGGTGTTTGGAAAAATTTATGGAATTCATGGAATTCTTGGTAGATGATAATGTCTTAATCTTAAGATGCAAAATTGTCAATTTAACCAAAGAAGCTGGGATTGAAGAGGTATATGAAGATGGTGTTGTAAATTTACTTAGTTCACACTAAGAATTAAGCAATGAAAAACTGATCCATCCAGCTAGATAAGGTATGCAAAGATGATGAGAAGTTTTCTGCTGATTTACCTGTTTGCATGTTGACTTCCAAAAGAATGACAAAAGCATTTAGTCTTGTTGTGGAAGCACTAGTAATCTTCAATAAAGATTATCTCAATAAACTATGCAGCTCTAAAGTGTCAAGAGCTGTAAATGATGCTTTGAGTTGCTATCATCGGTTTTATAAAGAAAAAGGCCGCAAATCAAAACAGCTGTCACATAATCACTTCTTGAAAAGTCAGAAAGACTCCTTCAAGCAATACTATGGGCACAATGCCTCCAGCTGCCATAACATCTACCCCGCCAACACCTCAGTAAACAACACACTCCACCACAACAACCCGTAGTGTTCTACTGTGCTGACATCAAATAACATTAAAGCCTCGTTTACACGATGGGAGTATGACGCGAGAGTAGCTCTCATGATAGCAACTCTCACACTACTACCATTGTGTGGACAGCATGATAGTTCTCTCGCAAGAGTAATACGAACTATTACGGCAACTCTCACCGTCTATACACGACTATCACGCCAACACGATAGTTGATAGCTGCAGGTGGACGTAGGTAGTTCTCGTATCTGTTGCTGTTCTTTTTTTTTACTGTATTTAGTACAATACTCTAGGTACCAGTAAAGTATAAACAAAATACAATGCATGCATCAAAACAAATGTTTTAATTACCTTAAGCCTCGTTTACATGGTGAGAGTGGAACGCGATAGCAATTCTCACAAGTGTTTGTGATAGTTCACTATCGTGAGAGTGAGTGTTTACACGTGTACTATGACTCAAGTGTGAGAGCTCACGAAGAATAGTCATGGCATCTCAATGACTAATGAATGCTATTATTCACGTTGTTGGGGAAATGATAGCTGTAAAAGCAAGGAACGAAAGAAAGAGGAAAAGACTTTGTCCACATGCCAGTTCTTATGGACGATTTCATTTTTGTTACCACTTGATTGTAAGTGCATCTAACGTTATTTTTTCGCAGCTCTTTTATATCAGAGAATCCTTACGAACTCCCGATTAATGAACACCTCCGAATAACGAACAAATGACATCGGTCCTGCCAAATTCCTATTTAAAAGCATGCAAAAATACATCTTTACAACAAACTCCTGCACTACGAAAACTCCCGAATAATGAAGGGGAAAATGGTCCCTTCCATTTATATTTACCTCTTCAGAATGAAATTTAGCTCGCAAAGCAGTTTTTCTTCATTTATGTGAGGAAAACGATTAAAAATACTGTGGCCCAATTAGAGTCTAGCTTTGAACAAGCCAATCAGAGCATGTCTTATGTTGGCACATCCTATTTCCGGTCTGGCAAGCATCATTGACTGGTGCGTCCTAGGTGTGAGGTGTCTTTTTAGCAATAAGGTGTTTTTCTGCATTAAGGTGATCTTATTCTATAAGGAGTTCCTGTACGAGAGAAGCTTTAAGCATTTATTGCTCGTATTATTTAGTGGTGGACGGTGATTACCGATGCTTATTTTCTGCTCTTAATCTGTTGCTTTTAAAAGTAAGTTTGTAGTTTATCAGCCCATGCAGCCATACTATCACAAAACTAGATCACGTAAATACTGTCTTGAAATCATAAATTGTTACAATACCCAGCAATCTTGTGGTAAATTAAAGTGCAATAATCATTAATCTCACTGTAGGTTTATGTAGGATGGCCAGATTCAATTTTTTTTAATTGGGAAGCGTACTCTATTTGCTATTACTAAGAACCATAAGTACTGAGATTTATTAATGGGTAATTTATTATTTTAGTTTCTTAACCCCTCAAGCGCGCAGGACATTAAATATAATACGTCACGCAGGTCGGAAGAGATTTCGGGAAATACGCAGTTTTTGCACGAAATCATATAAAAATTCGTAACTTATTAGATATTTAAGGAATTTGACTCAAATTTTTTGAGGTTTTACATAAAACTATGTATATTTACCTATGTTTTTCACACCATCTTAGTTATTATTATTCTCGTGAAATACCTCGATGAATTCTTTCACTCAATCACGGAAGCCTTTTACTCAGTTTTTCTTTATTCAAAGTTTACGGAGTACTTCACATCTACTGTTTTATCTTGGATTTCAACTTCTTCCCCGTAAGTTTTTCAGAAAAAAAAACCTTCAAATAAGGCTTCTAACCCCTCAGCGCCTTCCTGTGTACTGGGTACGCCGCGGAGATTGCTAGCTTTCTTTATTTTTTTGACACAATAAACTTTCTTAAATATGGGTAACCTTCATAATTTTAAAAGAGGAACCTTTGGCCTACCTATTTATCGTCATTCTGTGATCTTTTTGTCTTTTTTATTACACTGAATGTTCATTAAATTTTGTGATTGATTTTTCGCGAATTGGGGAATCGCATCTTCTAAAAATCCCCTATCCAATGCTGAGAGGCACCATATGTCGACACGAATGCTACTGAAAAGTGAAACAAGATCCATACTTATCTGCCGACAAACTTATATTTCTCTTTCGTTTTTCCTATGAGTCAGAGGTTGAGATGTATAAGAGCTCGAAGGTCTTGATTCCGAACTTGGAGGACTTCAGAGGGAGATATTGCTTGAAAGATAGACGGCCCTTCCACAATGTTAGGGACTCGTCTATTGAAATTTCCCTTTTTGGTAAAAAAATTCCTTGAATTTTTCGTTCAGATGTTCAATAATAGGAAATATTTTTTGTAGCTTTGGAGGACCACGGTAATTATTCTTTTCTTCGTTATTACTGAAATGCAAAAATTTGCAAATAAGCTCAAATCGATCCGTAGTGATGACATCACCGAAGCCTGGTGTGGATAGAACTCTTTTCGTCGAAAAATAGGAACGAAGCGTGGGCTTCTGCACAATTCCCATCAACATAAAAATGCCCAAAACAGTGTACATTTCCTACACGGTAACTGGTTTCCACGATAAAACTCTTGATTTCATCGAAAATGTACGCTCACTTGCTTTGATGTATTGGTCAGCATATCGGTTGGTTTCATTTGCTATGGCACTAACAAATTCCTCATCAAAAAATAATTGAAAAGTACCTTAGCTGCCTTTTGAGGGCCGTAACCACCAATGAAATTCTCCTTTCGTCCTACGTAATTCTCCATGCCCTCCCAGAAGTAGTTTTCTACATTATCCTCCTCATGATCACTATCATTATGTGTCAGTGAATCAATCTGAGTACGTTCATCCAAATCATTCTCACTATCACTGTCCGAACTCACGCTTTCTTCCGAGTCACTTCCGAGTAGGACTTCCGTCTCCTTGTCAGCACTCGGTATTGCTTGACTATTTTCACTGGTTGAGCACATGATTACTCCTAGTATTTTGAAAATAAGTAAGCAAGTAAACGTATAATTTACCACAGTAAGGAAAGGCGAACGAAACCTGCCTCCGCACAGTGCAAGGTTTCACTCAGACTGATTTTTTCAGAGCGACGAGAGAACATTTTCCGCGCGGTACAAGCGTCAGCATATTTCCCACGCTTTCCATATCGCAAATATCTTGGAAATACAAAAGATAAATACAAAATATGATCCTCTAGTCTGTCTCACTCTAGCTATATTCCCTCATGAAATACTAAACCAAGCACATGGCCCAGACCTCCTCCTCTCTCTCCCTCTCAAAGTGATGACACAATATAAAAACATGTCTCAAGAGCGGGATAGATGTCTGATAGCAGACAAATGGGGCCTATATCCTCTTCTTACACCTCACAGTTGCTTTCGTGCAAAGATTTCGTTGAATAGGGGCTTTTTTAGAAGCCAAAATGCCCCAATTCTCCTATCTACGTGAAAATTTAATCACAAAACTTAACGTATAATAAAAGTAAAAAGAAGGAGTAAAAATTACAGAATTAAGCACAATAGGAAGGCCAAAGGTTCCTCTTTTAAAATATATAAAGATTATCCATATCTAAGAAAATTTACTATGTCAGAAAAATAAAGAAAGCTAGCGACCTCCGCGACGTTCCCAGTACGCATGACGACCGCATGTGGAGTTTCCGTCCGACGTTCCCAGTACGCATGACGACGCTGATGGGTTAAAGAACAGCCAGAAAAACAACTTCCCAAAATATATATTATTACATCTGTAATCCTGTAAACTTTTGAAATGTTCAGTCCGCCATCTGAACTTCACGTGGCTATAATTTTTCTGTGCTTATGCTATTGGCAAAGTAGAAATATATTTTTCAAGACTAAACTTTCGCATAAAAATTTATGCCTGTCAAATTTTGCCTACTTTTACTAAATTAAATAAATTTTGCCTAATCATTCTTTTCTGGCTGACAATAAAAAATAATCATGAAATGGCTCTATAGATGCATCTCTGAAGTGAAAGAAAAATGTGTAAAATTTCATTATTATATCTAAATGCTGAAACTTACAGAAGCTGTCGATTTTTGTAAAACTTTTGTAAAAACTTGAGATAAATGTTTCAACATAAGAAATTTTTCAGACAAAATAAAAGTAAGCCTGTAGGAATTAAAATTTCTTGGTAATTTTTCTCTATTTGGTACTATGATATATAATCTACTATAATATATTTTGAAGTATGTGTTTGTTGGTTTGTGTGTTTGTTCATGGAACTCCTAAACGATAAAAGCTAGAATAACCAAATTTGTTACCATTCTTCCTTACATCCTAACTTAGTGAATGGTCAAGGTTTGGTCAACCGGGATTAATAAGTGTTGCCAATATAGGGGATTAACATTTTTCCATAAGATAACACATATGAATCCATTTCTTGACTTGCAAGTTATTCTTCCTTCAAGCATTAAAATACGTAAATATGGACCGATTTTTTTCATTTTTGCTTTATTCAACGAATAAAACTCTATACTATCTTATTCCTGCAAAGTTTACATGTTACATGGTCGAAGTTTTCAGAAATATGTCATTTGTTTCGAAATTTTGTGGATTTTTCGTACTCTTTCCGGGCATGACCAAGGCAGCTGTCATTGTTACCTCTGATTCAATTAGCTTCAATGAAGCTTATAAATAGACAAAAGTTTAGCGTTATTCAATTCGCACTTTTGTTTAAGCAACGAAATAATTGATGTTTATGGATAGCAACCTAAATAGATACTGAATACTATTCAGGAAGCATTTATAACAACTGATGAAAGTAATTGAACCTTCTTTCGTCTATTGAATACTGGAATCTTACTTTTTTGTGAGTAAAATCATTATATTCTACATTATAATGTTTATTAACGTAAATAAGCTCAAGTATCTGGTGTACATTTACCAGTCAGTGTTCAATCATGGACAATTGTACGTTGCTTTTTCACGGGTTTCTTGCTTACAAGACATAAAAGTAAATATTTCAGCGAGGCATAATTACACAAGAATTGAAGCTGGATTTGGTGAAAGTGATATGATAGGAAATAAAATTATCGTTATATTTGAATGCAATAGGCTCAGAAACAGATTGTTACAAGCAAATATGATTAATTGACAATTTTCTGTCGAGCATAAAATAGAGATACAAAAAGCAGTGGACCTGGGGATGAAGAAGGAAGTTGTCTGGCGATTTGATATTCAACCATCAATGCTTTTAACAATTCTTGGGCAACGTTCCAACATTCTGAACGTGGCTGTGCAGGGTCCAGAGAGGAAATGTGTCTGGACCTGCATAAATGAGGACCTAGATCGGGCAGTTTTTAACTGGCTTTCACAGGCACAGGCCAGATTGATCCCGGTGTCAGGGCATATCCTGCAGGAGCAGGTTAGGCTCGAGGTGTTGAAATTGGGGATGGATAAGTTCATTGCATCCAATGGATGGCTCCACAAATTCAAGAAGAGGTGGAACCTAAAAACCCTCAAGATTTCTGGAGAGGAGGCTGCAGTTAGCCCAGAAGTTGAGGAGGGTTGGAGGGAAAGGTTGCCCATTTTAATCGGTGAGGGCTACAGCCCGAAAAATATATTCAATGCCGATGAGGCAGGTTTTTTTTATAACCTTCTGCTGGATTGTACCCTGAATATAAAGGGAGAGGCGTGCCATGGGGGAAAATGAGCAAAGAATGCTTCACGGTGCTTTTTTGTGCAAACAGCGATGGGACAGAGAAGTTGCCGCCGCTGGTCATAGGCAAATTTGTCAAACCCCGCTGTTTTAAAAATGTGAGGTGAATGCCTTGCATGTATTCTAGCAGCATAAATGCGTGGCTACGTTATTCCGGCAGTGGCTAGCTGGTGTGGATGCACACATGGGAGGACAGAATAGGAAGATAGTTCTTTTCCTTGACAGATGCCCTGCTCACAATTTGGAGGGAGTAACTTTGAGAAATATTAGAATAATTTTCTTCCTCCCTAACTGCACCAGTAAGTTGCAGCCTCTAGACCAGGGGTTCTCATGGAAAAAATTGTGAATGTCCTGTGGCTGCACTTGTATTATTTTTAATTTTTAGTATGTAAGTCTTCAAAATCATGTAAGATCAAATTTTTTTTATAAATATGAAATAACTCATTAATGTACGTACCTCTTATAGTCAAAGAAGTTTATTAAATGGAAATTCATCCTCACCCGTCTTTTACAGATAACCGGAGAGCAACATCAAGATGCTTGTACTTTGGTTTGTTTCGGTATTTACTTTGAGGAAATGAAGTGCACTAAATGTTCTTTCACATGTCCACTAATGTCTAATATCGTGTTTTGAAATTTTTCAATTGTGTAAACAGTATCAAGTATGGTTAAGTCAGGTTGCTGTAGCTGGCGATTTATTGAACTGAATTTTAGCACTTATAATCAAACATAATATCACATCATTATCACAATTAGATGCACTTGCTAGTTACTCAAATATTTACGATAAAATGAGTGAAAACTATGAAAATGAAGCTCTCAGAGAACAACACAGAGCTATCCAAATGTGAGGAAACGTACTTCTTACTTTCAGATGCACTCATTTACGAATGATTTTCCTAGTCATTCCCTCTAGCTTAGTGAGTAAAACATTCGTTTGTTTTCTAGAAGGACCAAACTTCATATTGCCGCCCCTAGGGAGAGAGGAATAATGAATGGATGCATAGCATTTTTCTAATAAATTATGATACGTTCTCGGCCAGCTGTTAAATTCAATTAACCTTTCCTTTGTATATACAGAGAGGCATCTGGATCATATCTCTATATTCTGAACATTGACTATTCATTTCGATTGTTTATTCAAAAACATGCTCTAGAACAGGGATGGCAAATAACTTTTGTCTCGCGTGCCAAGAAAGTAATGTGAATCATCCGAATTTTTTTTCGTGTGCCACTTGTTTACTCCTTCTCTAAAAAACTTTATATTTTACACAGAAAATACAAGCTTGCGCATGCCAAATAAAATCACAAGCGTGGCACTTCTGAATCGAATTACTAGGTTGAGGATCCCTTGCATGACGGAGAAGTTAGTGGTGGCCGCACTGAAATTTCCTGGTGGCCGCATTTGAGAATAGCTGCTCTAGACGAAGGGGTCATTTCCTCTGTGAAGAGGCTTTACCGCAGAATGTTAGTGGAGTTTCTGCTGTGCAGGATGGTGGATTGAAGCAATTTAAAATCACTAGGTGGAACATATTGTCAGTTCCTGTTATATATTTTTCAAGAGAAGGCATAATTAGCATGTTTTAGTACAGGGTTTTGTTAGATTGTGCCATATCTGCATAATAATTGCATTTGCCTTCATTTGGATAACCCAGTTGCTTCCATATAATCTAATAGGTGACCAGCCCCTGGAGTTATGCAATACCCAACTCAACTCTGAACAATGAACTCCCGAATAGCAAACAGGCAAAAAATTTGGTCCCTTGAAATTCGTTAGTCGGAGGTTTTACTGTATGTACATAATATCTCTCACACGTTCTCTCTCTCTCTCCAGCACGCATCTCTCACCTTTGACATGGTTTCCAATAGTTTTTTTGCATCCATTTAGCACGAATTCGCACAGCAAGTTACTTTTTAGGGACATAACTCTCGTGTTAAGCAGGGACTACCTGTACTGGAGACATAATAGCAGATGCATCAATTGTGCATGTTGTAGCTAATACAGTAATACATAATTTCATGTGAAGTTAGGAACTCTGTCAGGTTCTCTGAGAGAAAAACTTTGTCTTACATAGCTATGTTAATGTACTAAACTGCCATTTTTGTTACTACAAACAATATGTACTGGTAATTTTTTCAAAATCTAGGAGCATCTTATAGATCAGAAAATATAGTAAGTGCTAGCCACATTTCATACACAACATATTACTTTGATATGATTTACTTCAATATTGGATGTTTTAATGTGTAAATAACACCAAATGTTTGACAAAATTCTGAAAACAAGAGTAAAGGTTTTTTAGAGTAACTTCCTAGTACATAATATTTGAAAAAACCTGAGTTTCTTAAATTCATATCAAGTGCTAAACCTCAATGTATCACATTCATTTCCATTCTTAAAATGCACATATTAACAGATGTGATCAATGATACCAAATTTGCATAATTCTGAGATAGATTTTTTCTTACACCAAAAGCAAAAAGTAAAAACATATATTAGAACCTGGGGATAAGGGGAATTAATAACACAAATGGTCCAGCAATGAGTCTCCAAATAACACTGCCTCAAAGTCAGTACAGGTTTCCCTTGCATAGTGACGCTTCACTCAATGACTTTTCACAATTACAATGCCATAATATTGTGACCCTGCTTCGCTCTTATGGCATGCCTAATTTGTGGTTATGATGCTGGCACAAGTCTTCATGCCTATCAGTCATGACCAGGGCGAGCCGGGCAGCTGCCCGGGGCACCAAAGTGTTGGGGGCGCTAACCCAATCATCTATCTATGCATTATTTGCAGGCGAGTAAATATTAGACAACAATTTATACCGTGGGAAAGGTTGGAATCTTGATGACGTTCCTTTTATTTTTCATTATCAATAAGTTTTACAAATCGATGAAAAAATTAATGTGTCTTTTGTAAATATCTGAAAAACATTTACGGTGGGGGTGCTGGAGTGCTATCTCGCCCGGGATGCCGAAATTCCTCGGGCCGTCCCTGGTCATGGCACTCAGCTTGGTATATGTCTTCTCACTTTGATGTGAGGTGCTGATAGATACTGATATGTGCAGCAATTTTCCCCACACCTACTCACTTAACGAAGCACTTGTTGAAGAGATGCGACGAATAACGCCCAGCCATCAAATAATGCCCAACCATCGAATATCGCCTTTCCTTCGTTATCACCATCATTCGTAATTGCCGAACAGAAATGCCATACCTCCTCGCCAATGCCTCTTCGCCAATCGCTCGGCCCATAGCAACTCGCTTTATATAGGGCGAATATTACCCCTATTTCCCATTTCCTCCTTTCTCCCATGGTTATATACCATAATCAACAAATTAACCAATACGAAGTCAAGGAGTCGCCCGTTCAAACTACCCGCCAAACCTCCCCTCATCCGCTCCCATCACATGACTGCGGCTTTCGAGAGAACGAGTCAGCGAGATATCCCAAGAGAGGGTCAGCTGAGGGTCGCCGCTGTAAGAGGAGGGATTCCGAGTGACGGAGAGAGAGGAGCATATACTACGAGACGAGACGATTTTCCTCGCAAGTCGTGTGTGCTGAAAGTTTCCTGAGGACACAGTGTAACTATAGACTGATATCCATGAAGTGTTTTATGTTGCGAGACAAGTTTTACGTCTCAAGAGCATTTGTTTTGCTGTTATTTTATAATTTCCTGTAAAATATAGCATTTAGTTAGAGGTTAATGTGGTGTTGTTCTTTGGTCGCCACATATGTGGGGCTGTAGTGAAGGCGGGGCAACCGGGACACATGCCCAGGGTGCAGCTTCATAAGGGGGTGCCAAATGAAAGTCTTATTATACACTAGATAAAATGTTACACTGAAAGAAGATTCGTTGGTCTACAGAAGTTGCGTGTCTGAGAAGATGATAGGTGAAATTGCTCCCTATTGAATACCACCTCTGTCTCTCTCTCTCTCAAACAAACACACTTATGAAGTTTCTGGGTTCCCCTGGAGGTAAGGATACTCTTGAGCTTATGTAAACATATTCTAGAAAGAAACAACCTACGTCAGTTCTTACTCAAACATATTTGTTAAGTGGACATAACCTATGCTGGAAGCAAGGGATATCCCTTTGTGACAGGTTTGACCAACCTTTAAGCCTCCACATCTACATTATGGGCCTAGCCATTAGTAATATTAATCCAAAAGAGCAGGTTGGCTAAGCTGACACTTTGGGATTTAATGGGAAAACCCCCTTAACTGCAGAACTAGTCAACGAATCGGTAGTCAGGTATTCAGTAAAGAATTGTATGTGGAAGCGCAAGGGTTTCTCTTGATTTTATCAAGAATATGCAGTCGCCATTAGTAAGTATTCTCTTTATATATTTTGCTATTCCCGGCATGAAAAGTAGGGGAGCAAGTAGGTTTTAGATAATTCATTAGCAAGAACTCATTTCTGTCTATATCGGACCTTGTGTTTAGCAGGTTTCACTTTTTCTCGGTTCCTATTAATG
Source organism: Uropetala carovei (assembly GCA_036926305.1). Taxonomy (NCBI): domain Eukaryota; kingdom Metazoa; phylum Arthropoda; class Insecta; order Odonata; family Petaluridae; genus Uropetala; species Uropetala carovei. Next base: position 2,061,067 of record JAXCHB010000280.1, read on the forward strand.
ATCAGTTTCTCCTTCTGTGAAATCCTTATTCACTTTTTTGCGGTTGAAAATTAAATAAAGATGTGAAGTTTATTTCTACTACTAGATGGCAGTACTTATGCGCCCCACTCTGCCTACTAAGAACTTCCTAGTTTGGCCATTACATGGCACTGTGTGCATTACTCGATCTGTCTGCGATGTTTCTATGTTCTCATTCTCGGCAGAATGGGATTTCCCAGAGTCCAGAGATCGTCACAACCCAACCATTATTTTTAAACCCTTACATGTGACAATAGCACCGTCACAACAACATTTGGCGTTAAAGCTATAACGGGTGCCTTAAATAGAACCTATCCCTCAGTCCCAATTTGCAAGCTAAATAGGCTTGCAAGCTTTGTTAGAACAATTATGTTTTGTGAAAAACTTATAACAGGTGACTTAAATGGAACCTATCCCTCAGTCCTGATTTGCAAGCTAAATATGCTCCAATTGTGGAACAACAGTCAGGCGAGATATTTTTCATCTTAGTCACCTATTTTCCTTCTCAAATAACAAAAGAGTAGCAAAAAACACAGTGTTGCGTGCACTCAGGAAAATCCCATTCCACTGGGAATGAGAACGTAGAAACATCGCAGACAGATTGAGTAATGCACACAGTGCCATGTAATAGCCAAAATAGGAAGTCCTTAGTAGGCAGAGCGGCGCACATAAGTTGTGCCATCTAGTGGGGGAACACTGAACTAGGTACTAAAGTACCAAATTTTTAGTTTGAAAGCCATCATTTAGGTACCAGTTAATGCATTATAATATAGTTCATATGGGGTTTTAATTTTCACAAAGGGACATTTCACATAACAGCGCTTCTTCATGGAACAAATTAATGTCATTATGCGAGGAATGCCTGTAATTTATACAGTAAAATTTTGCAATAAAAATGACTTGTTTGCATACCTTAATTTCAGATTCATTTACAACTGTGTGCAGCTTCTCTATCCAATTTCAGCATTAATGAATCTGTTCATCATGGGATTAACTACAGGCAAATTCCAGCCATAAGCCATCAAGTTTATAATAAGTAGACATTTACTATAAAATCAGCCTTATTAAGACAGTATTTTGAGCACTGACTGAATTCCCATTATAAAGTTTATGAACATAGTATAACATTAATCTAAAAGTGCATACATTTGCTGATTTAACAACCGAATTTGAGAAAACATTTTTATTTCCTCAGATAAGCAGAACATTTTCTTGAAGTACAAACAATTTGACAAATTAATTTCAAAATGTCAGTTTACCAATTTTCAGTGTCTGCAAGTCAGAACTAATTCAACATAGTGCAGTATGTGACCTATGGTGCTGGATAGTTAGGAAAAGTTTATACATATATCAAAATGGACATTACAAAAATAATAATAAAGCTGAGATGGACTTACCAGGAGTGTTCAGCATTGAAGCCAATCTGTAAAAAAATGGAAAGTTTTCATTTCAGTTACTACAGATACTACTCATAAATTACATATAATAATATAAAATAATATCTGATGAAGGAAAATATCATCATTACAGTCACAAAGATATACAATTCAAATTAGCCTTATATCATGAAAAATCGGTACGACATACATTGTACAAACTTTCTCATACACTAATGCGTCATTTAGTTATCTTTAGAAAAATATGCACTATGTAGAATTATTATAAACACCAACTTAAATAACTATACGAAATTTGATGAAAATTGTATTTGCCATTTTTTACAAAATCCAATTGTTGTTAAAGTTGCCCAAGAATAAACTAGCCTTATAATATGAATAGCCTTATAAATATGAACTATGTAGTATTATTGAAGACGTAAACTCAAGTAACCGAACAAAATTTGATCAAAATTGTTAAGAGCCATTTTTGAGAAAATCAAATTGTTGTTCAAAATGTGTAGAATAAACTTCCCTTAATTACTGAGCAATGTCAACCATTTCTTCATAGCTTCTATTATGTATGATAAAATATCTAAGTACAAGATTTCATTCATTTTCACTCTACTGTTCAGGCTCTAGAGCCGCGAACAAACAGCATTGCAAAACCACTTTTTCAGACTCAGGTACACCGAAAACGTATATTCCCATCAAAATCTCGAGGTCGAATTTTTTTGCGATAACAATACTTTCTCAATATACTTCATATATGAGAAAGTAAAAAAATGATATCAACATAACCAGTGTTTTTTTGTGATGGTAAGTGCTGGTACGGTGTACCGGCACCTTTTTTCAGAGCGATGTTGACCCACGTCTAATTTCGGTACATTTTCATTTTTTTAATTCTTTAAAACTTAAAGTAATAAACGGCTTCTATAAATGTTAAACATTTTGACTTTTATTGTCAACTTTGTTATTAAAAGTTCATCACAAATTCAATAGAGAAGGGGAGAGGGTGCAGGAAGAGATGGAGGGGGGAGGTACAGGAACCTATTTTTTTTACAGAAAAGCACTGAACATAACTAATTAACTCATTCACCATTTTTAGAAAAAACAATAAAATGAGCAATCACTGCACATTGGCATGAAGATTTCCAAGCAATATCAAGTGGTAATGAATGTTTTCAATTTACTTTGCATTGGGAACATAATGATAGTTGACAAGCTGCAACAAGCGTACCATGTTGAACGCCAGGCATATTCCTAATACACACTGATACAAAAGTAACCACTGCCAGCAATGGCAATCTGACTGTAGTTTTTTATGTTAATTATTTTCTATCTGTGGAACTGTATTTACAGTAAAACAGGACTTACTCTTCCATTGTTACCAATACACAGGGTAAATGACTTGTCAAACCAGCGATCACACCCTTTGCCATGGAGGAGTATCCGTCCATATTTGTCCAAACAGCCTGGCTCACCCTGAAACATTTAAAGAGATGCAATTCAAAAGATATAAAATTACAATTCACCTACTTAAACCTCACCACCTTTTCCCTTTAACTATTTATATTTAGACAATATATATTTATGAAAATAAGTTTTCTGATTATAATCTCATATAAATTTACTACAGTAAGTCCCCAACTTAAACAGTTAATTTGTTCCGAAGGTTGCCGTGTAAGTTGAGAACCGTGTAAGTCCACCAATGCTTAAATACGATATATTTTTTGACATATACGTTCATTTCAATGGATAGTTAAAGCTAAAAAAGTAGTGCTTCTGTGATGAGGGTTTATAGTTTGTTTATGAAGAGCAGTACAGTAACGAGACACAACTTGCACCCACGGGATATCTAATCTAAATGGCAAAAGCGACGCTGTCAGCTGTGCGTCAGCGTACAGTAATCCCTCAGCTTATGAGGTTAATTTGTTCCTCGAAAACTGCTCGTAAGGCGAAAACTCATAAAACGAAAATTATTTCCCAATACATTCCATGTTATAAATTTTATAAACAACAGTTATATCATTAAAGTTGGGATGCCGTGACTTTCTGCGCATTCGAAAAGATTCTGGAACCGGCGAAAGCCGAGAATAGGTGCCGGGAAAAACGATCGGTTTGCGAAAGAAAGGAGATCGTATAAGCGAAAATTGGTTTGTAAATTGAAAAACAGGTATTAATTTGTGCATCTCGTATAAGCGAAAACTCGTAAACAGATTGCTCGTATACCGAGGGATTACTGTGCTAGTAACGCTATCTATTGAGTGGCAGTTGAACTAAAAATCGAATGCGCTAATAAGTTCTCATGTATCCATGTATCTACAGATCCGTTTAACTCGGACCCGTGTAAGTCGGGGACTCACTGTACTTCTACTAAAATTATCATTATCTTCAGTTATCCTGTGCAGTTATTACCAATCTATGACATGACTGTCAGTTAAACATTCTGAATGTAATTACTTGCCATGTAATTCACAAAATATCCTGGATGTAGGCTCAATGCAGAAAATATGCCAAGAGTTTAAATGAAATGGAAGGGCACATAACTCACTTCATTAAATTCATATGGAAAATCATCCAGCGATACAATAAAAGCTGCTCGTTCAATCGTATCCAAGGATGTTCTGTTGATTCCTCTGGCAAAATAAGTTTGTCTTGCTTGGGCCCATGTTACTCTATCACCAGCAGTTAGAGATGCTAATCGCTCCTCACCAGGAGCAGGTTCCGATTTATCAGCTAGAATTTGGGCCATTTGCCTATAATAAAAATAGGTTTCTGATTTACATTCACTATTTATTAAAGCATAAAAATTGAATTGGAATGGAATAATTAAAGTGATAATATTGCAGAAACATATGTAACTAGAAATATACTGATAATATGTTTATGATTACACATCTAATTTAAGTAAACTGTTGGAAGAAGATATTGACTAACAAACCTAGGAATAAAAATTCAGGTGAACAAAGAAACCCAAGTAGCCAGGCTGCTCTAAAGATTAAAATATATCCATAAATTAAAGATGCAAAAATGGCACTTATCTTTCTTTGTCATTACATCAAGATACGGTTTCCTGGACTTATAAGGCAAATTTTAATTGCATGAAAACTGTCTAGTATGTATTATAATATGGTAATTCTCACATATTTTTTAAACCTCCAAAGATTGTACAGGTACACAGTATTGTGACTATTACTAAATGCTTTGCACAGTTCTCCCTTATGGATATTTTATAATGAATGGGCTAACAATTACCAATAAGGCAAGTTTTAACCTTAATCCTCCACTATTAATTTTTACTATTTCATAATTTTTGTTCTGCTTCCCAAAAAATGCATAGTATCAAAACATTTAATACATAACTCTGCAGTTAAAGACTATCACGTGTGTGAATGAATCTTTAAGAAAAAATAAATATCATTTCATCCATAACTGAAGTTCATATTGCTCTAATTGTAAGAGTCATACAAGGGGACCTTACGACATGTTCGTCGCCGATTCGGTTGAAACTTGGTGAGCACGTAGCACACACCTATTTATGGAAAACGCCAAAGCAAGAAGACGCACCTCTCAAGCATTCGCGAGATATTTGCAATTAAATTTAGTGAAATTACTATGGGTCCATTGTATACCCTAATATGAGTCTCCACGGATAGATGAGGCGGTGGCCGAGTTGGTTAGGCGTCGGTTCGCGATTTTTTGGGCACGAGTTCGATACTAACTCTAAAATTTTTTTTTCAATTTTTATTATTTGATTTGTTTCTATTTTCTAGTCATTTTTGGGATATATTATTTGCTGAAAGTTTCCTGTATTTATAATTACATTTTCACTAATTAAAAAATATTTTTCGCAATAACGTTGAAAAAGAAGTGGATTAGAATTATCAGCAAAAATTAAAGGGGAATAAGGGCCGTTTATCACACATGTTCAACTCTTTTCTTTTACAGAGAGCTAATGCTTCATTGCAAATTATTATTCTACACATTTATTAATCGATTTTATTATATGACGTACAATGTTTCGGGTGGTAGTTATCGTAGAAACAAGAAAAGCAGAGATCTAGATTACACCATGCACACGTTATTAAACCAATTGATTGACAGGCACAGTTATTTTAAAAAGATTTTGCTAGGAAACACACATCATCCACATTCACAAATAACTTTACGAGTGAGTTTTGGAAATGTAATTGCATCATGTTCGATATCAGGCAAACTAACAGCAAAGCTGTACAAATTATTCTTGCAGAACGCTCTTCTACCTTATGTAAAAATGAACAGTTTCTTCTGCTAATTGATTCTTGCGGAGGTCAGACTAACCCCAAAGTGTATGACGAAATCTTTGTTGACGATAAGGATGAATCAACATGCACTGTCAAATTTATTCCGTCAAAATGCACTCCACTCTGCCAACCTTGTGATGTGTACTTTTATAGGCAGGTTAAAAACTTCATTAAGCGGATGCAGAATTGCTCATTTTTAATAGAACAAAACCGCGAAATATCATCACGTGAGGATGCAACCAAATTATATTCGTTGCTTCATCAACAATTAAGTGCGCCAGTATTTCGCGATATGATTAGGTACGCGTCGTATGCCTCGAAACTGACAGGCGAATGGAGGATTTTTGTGAATGTGAATGATGTGTGTTTTCCAGCAAAATCTTTTAAAAATAACTGTGCCTGTCAATCAGTTGGTTTAATAACGTGTGCATCAGGGGCGTATCTTGGATTTTGCGAAGGGGGGCGCTGTTAGGAGTTTGTTTTAATTTGTTGGAATACTTTGTGCGATCCCGAGAGGGGCAGAAAAATTATTAGTAAAATTTTGTAATTTCGAGCCTTTCCGCTAATGAAAAAAGAGAATTATTTTGAATTCATATATAATTAACACGAACTGGGGAAATTTGAGGAGCGAAAGTAATTATAACGGTAACCCTAGGCCACAGTGACATTGACATTCGTCGTTCACATAGCAGAAATTGGGCATACAAAAGTAAAAGTAGATTTACATGAATCAGCGCGGTTGAACGCTCGGCAGAACAATTCGAATCGACTAAAGCGGTTATTACATTAGAACCAATGCCGTCGTCTTGATCTCTTCTGTATATCTATTGAAGTCTTTGTATTTAAAGTAGAAAAATTGATTGCTTTTGATATCCAGGGGGAGTGCTGTAGCACCATACGCACCCCCCTGGATACGCCTCTGGTGTGCATGGTGTAATCTAGATCTCTGCTTTTCTTGTTTCTACGATATCTACCACCCGAAACATTGTACGTCATATAATAAAATCGATTAATAAATGTGTAGAATAATAATTTGCAATGAAGCATTAGCTCTCTGTAAAAGAAAAGAGTTGAACATGTGTGATAAACGGCCCTTATTCCCCTTTAATTTTTGCTGATAATTCTAATCCAATTCTTTTTCAACGTTATTGCGAAAAATATTTTTTAATTAGTGAAAATGTAATTATAAATACAGGAAACTTTCAGCAAATAATATATCCCAAAAATGACTAGACAATAGAAACAAATCAAATAATAAAAATTGAAAAAAAAATTTTAGAGTTAGTATCGAACTCGCGCCCAAAAAATCGCGAACCCGACACCTAACCAACTCGGCCACCGCCTCATCTATCCATGGAGACTCATATTAGGGTATACAATGGACCCATAGTAATTTCGCTAAATTTAATTGCAAATATCTCGCGAATGCTTGAGAGGTGCGTCTTCTTGCTTTGGCGTTTTCCATAAATAGGTGTGTGCTACGTGCTCACCAAGTTTCAACCGAATCGGCGACGAACATGTCGTAAGGTCCCCTTGATAGACGTCAACCAATCATGAGCCATAATATATGCACTCCAATTAAATTTTGATATTTATGGCTTCTTTTTAACAGTGTAGAATAATACAAGTTATATGTGTGCTTTAGAAGGAGGTGACAAGGATCAAGGCTCCAAGCACAGAAACTTTTATAAAAGTTAGTACATTTAATTTTTCACTAAAGCAAAAGCTCTCAGGCTGACAAAAACCATAATTACTAATAAAAATAATTACTAAATAGAACACTATTTAACCCTGGATATAACAATTACAGTTTTGCTGAACATTATTTATAAAAGTATAATCTGTGGACAGACTATCTCTAAGCATGCAAGCCGGCATTTTCCAAAATTTTTACTCATATTTACTGATCATACAACAGAAAAAAATTTAAGGTCCAACATACAGGAGGTCCCCGAGTTACGAACTGGTTGCATTCCAAAAGTTTGTTCGTCTTTTGTTCAGAACTCTGAACCATATACAATATTCTATAAATAGTAGTTAGGTTCCCAAGTCAGGCCACAAATGCCTGTTTAACCAACAATTAAACTAAAATATTGTAAATTTGCTATGAATAATAGAAGAATACAACACCGTTGTAAATTTTAGTTTTTTCTTTCATTATCCTCCTGACTGTTGAGTGAACAAGTAACTTAGAGTGTAACAGACCACTGTGTCAAAGAACATTCCTGCGGAGGGTTAACACCATGCCCTGCCATCAAAAGTAATTCCTGAGAGAAAAGACTGATTCGTACATGCAAGTTGGGTACTCGTATGCCCAATTTATTAAAATATCAATTTGTTACGGAGCATCATTCATAAGTATGGATATTCGTAAGTTGGGGACCTCCTGTAATCTTACACTTCACATTCCTTTTATTTATATGTAAAAATAATCCACAGTGCCACAAAAATATTTAAAAAATGAAACAAGAAACTCACTGTTCAATTTCACAAGGCTTGAGCAATCTTCTGTTTGCATAGATAGTGACCCTGAAGTATTTTCCTTTGTGTATGACAACAATATGATTAGAGTCATTGTAATGTACAATACGGTCAGTCTCAATTCCTGGCACACGCGCTGTGTTGAAAACACGCTCATATTGCCATGAACAGAGTGGTACAAGACTTTGAATAAGGATGGGTTCCAGTTCCTGTCTCTCGATCAGCCTTCTGTATATGAGGCAAGCATGTATAATAGACGCTGCTCGAGCTGCCTGAATCTTTGTGGGATACATGAGTATTGCATCTATTCCATAAAAATTGGAATTCACCATGAGAGGAGAGCGACCTCTTAAGTACACATATTCCTCCCACCAATCCGATACATAGTTGGTAGACCACCTGAGGTACAAAGAGACAATGTATTAAAAGATTTTATTTTAGTTTATCATAATGCAATAAAAAGTACTTGATCATATCTAAGGAATGATGGAGGTAAAATGTAACAATTCCTCATTATCATACATTTTAAAATATTGATTCTGCAGTCCCTTTCAAATGCAGCTTCCACATGTCTAAAGAGAATGTTACAAACACAAGTTCCTTAGCATATTTACTGATGATGTAAAGATATAATTTTAAATCAGTTTTCACTCACCATGACTTAAGAATGAGGTAGCGCTGCAATTTCTTTGCTATTCCTTTCTGAAACTCTGCACCTAGCCTTTCTGTTCTTTCGTACATTTCATCACTCAAAATTGGGCGAACACTTCTCAGGTACTGAAAATATTTGATTGTTTAAAAATTAGGTTGAGGGTTAAATAAAAACTGTTTAACATTACTTCCATCTTTTATTAAAAAATTTCATGAAAACCCTGCAATTCAGTTTGCAAAATTCTAAATTTTATACTATCTCCTCCAAAGATTAATAAAAATTAATTTTGAAGATTAATATTTCTTTGTTGGGAGATCAGCAACACAATAATATTCTAATTGTTGCAAGAAAATAATAAATAATTTCTTCATATTCCTAAGAATTTAATGGCAATGAAGTTATTCATTTAATCCAGAATATAGATTCTCATTAAATCTTAATCCAATTTATACATTTATATTCATATTCTGCATTTTCCAAAAGTCGATTATAAATTAAGCTTTATCTTCATTTAACATCCTCTCCTTAAAAGTCATAATGTGAACTTTATGAGCAATTATTTTCATTTAACCATGAACTAAAACAAATACAATACAAAACATATTAATTGTTCATAATCAGCTTACATAACTTTCAAACCTTACTTTTTGCATGAGTAACTAAATATGAATTAAAACCAACATATATTAATGTAATAGAATGCTAACCCTCTGAATGGTTTCATGGACAGATGGCAAGGGGAGTCGAGGGAGCGAGCCCTGGTAACTGTAGAGCATGGGCTTTGACCCAGCAGATAGCACTTTCACAGCACCAGACCATACTTTGGTTGCCAAGGAAATTTTACTTCCCTTTTCTCGTGACTCATACATCCATCCTGAAAATCGATTTAAAGATTAAGACTGTTAACAAATGGACAAATCTTATTTTTAGTTAATTCTCAAATAAGATGGCCAAAAGCGTTGTGCTGTTTTTTTATGAAAGTGTTATAAAAACTATCGTTTTATTTTGTATAAAATTTCTAAGCATAACATTCTATTAGCATATGAATTTTGTTTAACTGAAATCCTTACGATCAAAAAGTTTCTGAACTAATAGAACTAACTTGCTAGATGAAAAAACAAATTAACTTGGTAAAATACAATCTTACAAACCTTTACTATGAATCAGGTACCTTCTTACTTGATAACTCATACAATGCCTCTCTTATTTATAGTTAACCTATCAAATATTAGCCAATTAAGCTGAATGCATATGAACCAAAAATATATTGTTTCAACCATGGGTTATAATAATTGCATGAAATTAAAATTTTTGTTGGTACTGAGGCCAGAAATTAATCACCACTGTGTGAAATTACTTGAAATAATACTTTTTTAAAACATTAAGAGTTTCTTATATTTAGTATATTAAATTTAATGTAATGGGAGCTATACCTAGCAGCAGGCTCTCAGTATATTTCATCTCTTAAAACATTTGGATGTGCTAAAAAGCAAATAACTATTGGTACCAATAATAAATCACACAATTAACATGAGACATGCCTGTAATTGCAATTGAATTCTCGGACAAAAACAGTAAATTTCTTTTGATACATGAGGCAATTACACATGATATCAGCTAAAAATTATGCTTGAAGGTGGGGAGTATCAGTGAAAGAGATGTAACCAAAAAAGAAACTTAGAAATAATATTAGGTTGAGAAAATAAATGTTAATTATATAGTTATTATTATATTTTGAAGATTTTAAATAGCAATTAAAGTTACTTAGATAATTTTCAAGGCCTTTACTTCAAATGACATATTTAATATGGATGTATATTCTAGTCGTTTTTCTGTTTTTCTTTTCCAATATCTCCTTCAAAACCCATTTTTCATAAATAGTTGTTATTATAAAAGTTGCAGATAATGTAATTTTCTACAAGTTATCTTATAATATAAAAGACAGTATCACAATGTCACTTTGTCATGTAATGCTTTTTGAAGCTAAATATCTCGCAAACGACTGAACCGAATTTGATGAAATTTTCAGGATAGCATTATGATATCACAAAAAAAGTTTTAATGTATCGAACTTGAGATCAAAGACCCAGGTTCGACTCCAGAAGATAATTTCCATTTCCCATAAGTTAACACGTAAAAATGGACATTTCGACGTGCAGGCTTTCATTCTTTTTTAGATTAAAATTAGAAAGAATTGACCTACAATCTTCGGATATAAACCATTCTGAAGAAAACATTATAAAGTTTCTTATTCTGGTAATCTTTTTCTGCCTACAGTTCGAAATTTCTCAACGTAAATGTTTAATTCACACAGTTTGTGGAAATCTTGTCATTTTAATGGGATGATGCCTTGCCTACCAATTCCATTGTTAGACCTCTATATCATATTCTTAATTGAATCCTTATGGGTATAAACGTGCTTTGAATGCTTTTAATACAAGAGAGGGGGGTAAGAGAGGGGGAGCAACAGGGAGGGGGAGAGAGGGAAGTAGAGGGGGGAGGGGAGAGAGGAGAAATGAGGGGGGGGGGAGATGGGGGAGGGAGAGAGGGTGTGATATGGGGGGAGGAGAGAGAGGGAAAGAGAGGCAAATATTTTAAGTTTAACTTATGATAGCCTGTCAACAACAGAATATTCACTAGAAATGTTGTATATGACAAAATATTTCATATGTAAAAGTGTGATATTAATTATTTAAAATAAAAATAATAATAATCTATCTATCTATAATTCTTCTGTTGATATTTCAACAGGCGTTACACTAGTGTTTGAAATATTTTTTTAATAAAACCAATAGTTTAGAAGATATTTTGAGTTTTCTTCTTAATTTATTAAATACGTCACTAAGTGATACCATTGTTTCCGCTACTATGATAAAATTTTCTAATTGTTGATAGCGTTGAGTATGCTGCCAAGGGTCATTTTAATTGCACATCGATACTTTTTATCCATATAAAAATACAGCAATTCTTTTACTTGTTATTTTTAATAAAGACTATTGAAAATGTGTTTAAATTAATCCTGAGTGTAATTGCTGATAATTATTTCTGAGAACACTGACGTCGAGAGTAATCATATTCATTGCTCTGTATGGAGAGAAAGTCACGTGTTGGCCGCATCAGATTTTTAAGTCTTGAGTTTGTATCATAGCCTATTTTAAAATGCAAACTAAAAATATTCTACACATGCTCCAATGATAAACAAATGGAGAAACTCCTGACTCTTCTGAGATTTTTGATTTTCCTAGTTCATAACCAATGAACTGTTTGTGTGTACAAAAATTTATTAACTTAATTCCAACTCGGAGTGCCTAAAAAGCATTAAAGATGGACAGATGGGCACTTGTGAATAATTATACATATAATGTAGTTACATAATATCTATAATATACAGATGCTTCTTACACATGATATCATTCTATAAGCACTCTTCTTACAGAGGAGGATATATATAGGATATATATAGGATATAGGAGGATACTAATGTCTGGCCCAAACTACAATAGATGGAGAGCTGCAATTTTCAGTAATTGTAGATGGCATGGAGAAACCGCCAGAAAAATTGAGATCTCATACCTAGGTGTCATGGGTTCGACTCCAGAAATTCCTAAATTTCCATTTTTTCCCATAAGAAAAGCATTGCGGCATATTTGAAAATTAATTTATGGCACTTTCCCATAAGGTAGAGAATTCAAACTTGGAGGGTTGTTAGATACCCAGGAGATCTATAGGGAACCGTTATCGCTTTAACCGCAAGTGTCCTGGGTTCGACTCCGGATGACCCGGTATATCTCCCATAAGAAAGCATGGAAAAAATGAATTCCTTCATATAGACGAAACAAAGAGGAATAAATAAATGATATTTTCAGGGTTTGTAGATGTCATGAGTATATCTCTATGGTATTAGACAACTCCTGCGTAGGTGTCACCGGTTCGATTCCAGGTAGCTTCAAAATTGAGATTATTTCCAAACGGAAATCATTGAAATAGGTGCAGGGCTCTTTTGCATTTAGAATTTTTTGTCGGCTTTTAGTCTTTTTTATTAAATGAGGGAAAATGCTTGCAGAATGCAAGCACACATTCACTTGTCATTCTATATCGACTCTTCTTACAGAGGACATACGATATACGATATAGGATATATATAGGAGGATACTAATGTCTGGCCCAAACTACAATAGCTGAAGAGCTGGAATTTAATACATAGGTGAACCAAGAAAAATAATCGGAGGAATAATTGGAAAATTGCAACAATGTGCATTATTTTGGCCGCTAAAAATTATAAACAATTTTACTAACATTTCATGGTTTAGGTATTTCTAAATGTGCTATCAAGCTGAAATTTTTTCTACCTGTAGAATTCGCCAAATAATGAAAACGGGATTATAGAAATTTGAAAATTTTTATTCGTTCGGCCGTAATTAATTCTCAAATGTTTAACAAATTGACTAATGTTTATGTACTTTCTGTAGATCCAGAAACCTGAAAATTTTAACAGGGTTAGGAAATAATGTCCCGGTGGTAAATAACATTGAAAATTTTAGAAATATTTATTGCTGTGGCTGTTAAAAATTAAAAAATTTAAACAATCAAATTCATATAAATGCACTCTTAGAGGTGCTGCATGGATGAAATATCGCATAAATGTGGGGTATTCGTAACAAATGATATAAACCTATAAATGTATTATAATTATAAATTTTAGGGGTTGTTTTTACCCCAATATTTTCGAAACAGATAAACACGTAATTCGGAACCGAGATGCGAACTTATGCATTGAAAGTAATTTTTCAGCTTTTATTTTCACTTTCAGGTGAGAGAAAATGCTTGCAGAATGCAAGCACACGTTCACTAGTATATATATATATCATATAGGAGGATACAAAATTATGAGGCACTTCCAGATGTGCTAGAAACTTGAAATTTGGTAGGATTATAGGTTTTTGGTCACAGCCGAAGGAAAAAATCCGGAACTCTCGAAATTCCAATTTTGAGGGGCGATTTTTGCCACTTTTTCTCTTTTTTGCCCCATAAGAAAACGTAAATCGGTGTAGAGGTTTTTATATTTGCATTTTAAAATTATTTCCCATCAAGATTCGAACTCGGGACCGTGACTATCTGATAGGATATAAATTGTAGTTTCTTATTTTTGAAGGCAGAATTCAAATCCGAGTAAAATTAGAGTAAATTTATACTTTTTATTGGAAAAAAGTGGTAATTTTTCTGGATCACAACAATCGGCTGCCTAGGCAACAAGCTTAATCCTTTCATATGGGTAAGCTTTTAATGGGAATCAGAGGCTTATATTTGAATGTCATTAATATTAAACTATGACTGATGAAGGAAATCCGATATTGATATAATCCCCATTTTTGGGGCTCTTTTGCCCCAGTATTGCTCCATACGAGAACAAAAAAGATGAGGCAGCTCCATATGACCTACAGACTTGAAATTTGGCACGATTATAGTAATTTCGTTGCTACCAAAGGTAAAATAAAACATTCCATAAAATCCAATTTTTAGGGACTGTTTGCCCCATTATTGCCCCATATGAGGATTAAAATTATAAGGCACTTCTAAATGAACTACAAACTTGAAATTTGGCAGAATTATTGGTTTTTTGTTACAACAGAAGGAAGAAATCTGATATTGTAAAAATTCGAAATCATAAGGCTGTTTTGCCCCATTATTGCCCCATACGAGGATTAATATTATAAGGCAGTGGTCCTCAAACATAGGGCCGCGACCCCCATTGGGGGTCGCAAGACAAATTTGCGGGGGTCGCGAGCAGTCTTCGCTAGTTCAGCTATCTTTTTGTTCATTCTCTCAATCCTTGACTACAGTGTAGTGGAACAGTCAATTCAAAAACTATACAATGTAAAATATATTGCTAGATTCTGGTGTGAGCTTAATAGAGTTTTGGTTAAAGATGAAAGGACAATATAAAAATATTTTCAGCTTAGCAGAACAGGTCCTAGTGGTTTTTCTCACTACTTATCTTTGTGAACTTGGATTTTCTAATTTGTCAATTAAATGTAAAGCGAGAAACAAGTTGATAGATGTTGTTGGCGAATTACATTGTGTTCTAAGTAAGCTGTGTCCCAGAATTAACAAGTTGTGTTTAAAAGATAAATAAAATTCTTTAAACCTATATACCGTATTCACCCGAATCCAAGACGACCCTGAATCTAAGACGACCCCCCATTTTTATGATTCCAAAAGAGAAAAAAGCTCAAATTGACCTTCATTACTACAAAAATTATAAATCTTGTGAAATATTTATTTTCTCTTATACTTTTCTTGAATGTCATTGTCTTTTAACATTTTAAAATCATAAGATCACATCAAAAATAGAACCATTCAGGTTTTCAAACAAATTAAATGGTAGCATTCATTTTAAGATAACATTAAAAATAAAGTAAATTAGTCATCATCACTGTCTATGCAACCTTCACTATTTTCCTCATGCTCACTATCTTTATCACTCTCAACTTCATCATCAGTCTCCCACAAAACATCATCCTCACTCCCATCCATGGCATTAGATAAGCAGCATTTCTTAAATCCTTTCACTATTACTTTTGCATTTATTTGTTGCCACGATGCCTTGATCCATTGGCAGAGCATTGCAACTTCAGGTTTCTTAAGATTTCCTTTTGGTGTTAAAGTGTGAGTTCCACTCTGTAACCACTCAGAATACAAAACCTTTAAATTATTTTTAAAACACTTATTGACAGCAACATCTAAAACTTGAAGTTGCGATGTCATTCCTCCAGGTATTACAATAAAATCAATATTCATCGCACTCATTATGTTTTTAATTTCAGGAGATAAGTGTCCTTGAATGCATCCAGTGAAAGCATTGCTCTTTGTTTCAGTAAAGCTCCTGGCCGTCTATTCCACACCACATGTAACCAATCTCTCATTAGTTCTTTAGTCATCCACCCCTTTTCTTGACACCTATTATTCCACTTGGCAAATGTTTCTTAGGCATTGTTTTCCTCTTTAGAATCACATATGGTGGTAATTTAGTCCCATCTGCTAAAACCGCCAACATTACCGTGACTCGCATTTTTTCGTTGCCTGTAGTTTTAATTAGGACGGACTTCGCACCTTTTTCGTTCACAGTATAATTAGATGGCATGTAAATGAAAACCGGAGTTTCATCGGCATTTCCTATTTGGCTCAAAAGGTAATTATTGGTTTTTCTAAGTCCAATTACGTATTTCTGGTAAGCGAGAAGTTTTTCTACATAGTCTTCTGACAATTTCTGACACAGCGAAGTTCGTCGCCGTAAAGAAAAATTATTTCGTCGCATCATTCTCACGCACCAACTTCTGCTGGCCTTGAATTCTTGCAATGATATATTAAGTCCTCTAGTAATTTCATTAGCTTTAAGTATAATACTTTCAGTCGAAACAGGCATACCGTTCTTCCTCATGGTGCGCACAAACTTGACTACTTCTTCTTCAATGCCATGAAATCGGCCTAATTTTGGACCACTGAGCGACTTCCTTGTGGCTTTGGCTTTTTCTAGTTCCTGTTTTGAGAGTTTCCATCGACGCACATTTGCCTCAGATACACCGAACTTTCTACTCGCATCACAGTTATTAGTTTTTTCGGCGTAATTTATCACGATCAGCTTAAAATTTGTATCTTAGCTCCGTCTAATTCCTTTGTTAACTTTCCCTTTGCACTCGTGCCACGTACTTCAACATGATCTGTCATTTTAACTTAAGGGTTGTGCATTTAAATCAAGAAAGCACAACTCAAAATTACTGTCACACTTAGTGAATCGCGGTGCGTCGTTTGAAAGGGGAATCCCAATGATATCCGCTCTCATTTGTTTTGACATTGGGTTGCCATTACGTGCAAGATGAAAGAACGTCGTCTGTGTTATGATTGTCGACGATGATTATTAGTCTAAATAATTATTATTCCCGTCATGTTTTTCTTATTGTTATTACTATTTGTTTATTTCACTTCTTTATGTACGTACTTGAATTTGCTGTTGTGAATTGTTTACTCTAATATACCATTTGTTGTAAAAACCATTGATTAAATGCTTAAATATACTTCGTATTCGAATGTAAGATGACTCTTGATATTTACAGCTGAAAATTTGGAAAAAAAGGTCGTCTTAGATTCAGGTGAATACGGTATATATAGGTATACAATTTTAAAAATACATATGTTAATCCAATGTAATAAATAACAAGTATATACATCTCGGTAATGATAAATATCTCAAAATGTGTGTATTCACATTAAAAAATGTTAATAAAAAAATTTCAGTGTTAAAATTTTAGCATATTATCCTAAATTCCTATTTCCAGAGAAATCCTTTTTTTTACATTACAAGAAATCATGGGGGGTTGCGGCGACCAAACATCTGCACAGAGGGGGTCGCAGGTAGATCTGCCTGAGGACCACTGTTATAAGGCATTTCTAAATGAGCTACAAACTAGAAATTTGACAGGGTTATATGATTTTGTACAAAATCGATTGGAAATAATTTGAATTTGTAAAAATACTAAAATTTAGAAATACTTGCAGAATGCAAGCACACATTAACTAGTATTATCTATAATTACATTCGTCTCATTTATGTTTATAATGCCACAAATAAATTAAGATATGACAAATACCAAAACCAGTCCATCAACACATGTAAACAATAATTTACGTATCTAAGATTGCAGGAAGCTAGCCACTAAATTATAGTACATGATTATTGTTAAAAGAAAATTAAATTACAACTACAATAAGAAATCCACCATGCATTAATTCATAATAAAGATGCCTGAATTGCCTTTCTTAATTTACTTATTGTAGAACAACACTTGGCCAATTGCACTAAACCTTTAATATCTAACTAATAGGTTTTTCAATCTAATTTAATGTCTCAGAAAATATAGCTATGCTGACTGTAAGTTATAGTGTTACACCTAACATTTTGCAGAAGAGTTTCAAAACTTCCAAAAGATTTCAAATCAAATTGAGCAAAGTAATATGAAAAATAATGACTAATTTGGGTTTGTGGATAAAATAGAATGTCCAAATGTATAATAATAATAAAGGAGTTTTTCAGTGTAAGATGAAGGCAGTTTCTGTAGTCACAGTACATGACATAGAAATAAGATATCTCTGATCTTGGCAGAAAAAAGATTATACACATTTTATAGATATATTTAAATTTCAAACATGTAGCCTTACCTTTGTACATTAACAGGATTTTAAGAGCATATCTAATAGAGAAGGTAACACTCAGCCAAGTTCCCATTCCTACTATGGAACATGCTGCAATTTGCCAAGCCATTGTGTCCCTGAATATGAAATAAAAATGTTGAATCAGAGTTTGCGAATGCACTGAAAACAATAAAGCAATGCAATTATCTCTAAGCATCACAATTACTTCTAAGCATCCTACTTAAAACAAGCATGTACAGTAACAAATTAGAATGATAATCTATATCAGTGGTTCCCAAACAGGGGTCTACGGACCACTGGGAGTCTGTATTTTGTCTCCAGGGGGACCGTGAGTTGATTTTGGTACCTTATATATTAAAAAGATGCATGATTTTCCTTAAATTCACTTTTACCATTTAGTGTGTTAAGATAATGTTTGGAAATGTCTTAAAAGAATGATCTCCTAGCATATATTACATTCTTTATGATGTTAAATAGGATCTCAGCTCTTATCCAATAGATTTTGGAAGTTTTGGGTAGATGGGCAGAGACGAGACGAATGAATGAAAAATATCCAAGAGCAAAAATCCCATTAGCCTTCTAGTTTTTTCATTTTAGTGTGTGCATGTGTATTTTTAAAAGAGTAGGAGCCATATGTATTATTTGCTGTAAACTGAATTTGTGACCCTTTCTTGTAGAAATATTATTTGCCAAGACTGCTATATTTCATGGACAGATCAGGTCTGTGCCTCAACCAAGACAATTGTCATTCTTGCTATTGCTAAAAACAACAAGACATTACTCACGTTCAAGGAATGGAAGCAAAACAGCTGTGAGTACAATCACGAGTGCTGAGAGAAGCTGAATATCAAGATTGGTTACCCCCGTAAGTTAGATATTCTATTTTTCGCTTATGGCATCTTCTTAGTTATATA